>SCLF01322364.1:0-27877 GCA_004367975.1 Mesochordaeus erythrocephalus
ATCACATTTTTGACTTCTAGTGGCTATAACTAGATAACGGGTTAGGAATTCGGGGTCGACCGCTTGAGAAGAAATGTAGCGGGTATCCGTGGACGTCGAATGAGACCAATTTTGGGGAAAATCAGACGCTTTAAAAAATGTAAAATTTTATAATTGCCATACGAGGAATAAAATCAAAACGTACGAAATACTCACAAATATTATTCAATAATTTATAATAATATATATCTGTTATACATATCTGTTATTATAGTTTTAAGCATATTATTTGAGCGAGAAAATATTATTTGAATGAAATTTCGCGTTCTAACCCGTATATTATGGGCTTGTTTGTAAACAGAGAGATGACAATTAATTACAAGAAAATATTTGACGGAGAAAATATTATTTGAATGATATTTTCGTGATAACCCCTTACATTCCGATGTTTCATACTTTATCGCTAAGCAATATTAATATAATTTTAACACCGTTAAATTGAATTGAAATGGAAAAGAAGAGCGTAGGGACATATATCCATAAAGGGTCTATACAGGATATTTCGCTCGGGGTCTCCACTGGTTAAGAGTCAACTGCATGCGTACACTTCGAATTTTAACGTTATCTGAATAGTTTAGGAGTTTCTAAAATCTAGCCACATATCGATACACAATACTATTATTCTAGGTTAATTGTCGTTCCAGTTGTCGTGTACATTTTCTGTATTTATAGAATAATTTCCTGCTTGTCAACGAAATTATGCCGCTCGAATTCATTAATAAATTCCTTAAGTTTCCCAATAGGACTTCAAAATCTACCTTATAATTATATTTTTACCATCATTTTACCACTAGGTGCTAATAATTAGCACTCCATTAGGGATTATGTAACTAAGAAGTGAACTAGCGGGAAAGAGCGGAACTTAGAGTATATCTCCCGGGCACATTTTTGTCCATGGACCCGGTACGTAGAGTTTTTAAGGCCTTAGTCGTGGTTGAATGTTTGATTGACCACTACCGACTGGAAATGAACCTACAAATTGAAAATGCGAATAAATTGAAAGAAATATGATTCCACAATTCGCTCGTCTCATTTCGAGATTACAATGATTACGTCATTATTAGTTTTCCTTGCCGGGATTAACATTGACGTGTTTTTTGGTTGTGGCCAAGTATCTTTTGTGGTCGATGCGTTGAACATTGCAATCGTACTTCGTGAACGAGATGATATCAGTTTCTCGTCTCACTGTCTAAATAATATAGCATCAAAGTCGTGCTCGTTTTCTTTCAGATGAATTATCAATTATTGTAATAGTCATATACTAATTGTTTATTTTACTGAGAAAATTCTTACATGAGACATTTTAATGTCAATTTCTCTTATGGCCTTACGTATCGGTTTATGTGGGGATCACCACCTTTGTAAATATGTTAACTTCATTCACTAAACATTTCTCAGTCACATAGTTGGAAAGGTTTTCTTGTCGTATCCAGCTCGTCTCAATTGTCGTGTCGAGCCCATCTCTCGATGAAATCATGACTGCAAACTTGTACATTTAATAGATGAACGTTTTTTATCGAGTTTAACCAGTGGGTATCACTTTTCGTCATTATTGATCTAGCGGTATTTCTAGCGTCCAAACTGAGCGGTGCCAAAGTGAATACCATTTTCTCAGTCATGAATGAATTTTATTAATTAAAAAAAGCTGTACCTTGGAATTTGGGTTGCGTACCGAATTCATGAAGAACTAATAAATTTTAGCAACTTTAACCCTCTTGACAAAATTTGCGCGACTTCGCTTCGACAAATTTTACCACGATGTGATAATAGGAATTTTAGTGCTAGGACGGGAGAATAAAATTCGCTAACCCACACCGACTCGAACACGTAAACTTTTGATTTAATGTCAGTGACTAATTCACTACTCAAAAAATCCTGGTATTCCCGTAATGCTTTTTGATTAGTCATCCGATTTGCATAACGAGAACTGATTGGTGAAAAATAACCCGTATAAGTCAGCTTCTATTAAAATAAAAAAATATACGATTGAGCCATTTGGACTCGAACCACCATTGTCAAATTAAAAAAAATATGTTAATCTAAACTCAGCCCATCACGCCATAGAATCGATGACGTCATCGGAAATGCTAAAAATGAGGTCTGTTCAAAGCCGGATTTGAAGACAATAAATGAAGTTACGAAGATAGAGAATGTTGGCCTTGAATCAGATTTCAAATTCTAACTCCTAGGGATTATGTATCAAAAACTGTAGCCGTTTTTGTGGCTTCTCACTCTGAGGACTTTACTTCGTAAAATATGTTCTCGGAGACAATTTTCGACAGACGCATGATCTAAGTGAAGACAACATTTTAGCTTAGAGTCAAACCAAATAGACATATTGAAAGATTGAACCCTTAGTTATCTAAAGCTAAAATGCATGAAAAATATTGTGGTATTCTCGAGGCACATGCTAAAACGTAGAAGACGTTTAATTGTTCTCGAAGAGAAAGAAATGTAGAAAATTACAATACAACTAGAATTCCAAGGTACGTTTTTTCTTAATTAAGAAAATACATTTAAAATTTAGGTTTTCCGCATTATCATTCAATACAGCTCGTTGGAAACGACACGTTGTCCGTTTTTCATAGATGATAAGCTACGTAATTATTCACATATATTCACAGTAATGACAAATTTTGTCTGAGTGTGAAGCTCAAAAAAAATACACTCGGTACTTGTTAAATTTTAGGTTTATGTTGGTCAAATTCCTGGTCGATAGGTATTCTAAAATAAGTGCAAGAAAATTATAGACGGAAGTGCAGCTCAATGTTTTACTACCTAAGACACAGCTGTCATAAATCGAAAAAAGGTGGATTTTTAATATTATTTATCTTAAGTACTTAAATTTTCTCAAGATCTTCCACAATTTCCGATTTTTTGCTTTCGGCGATACTTTCGGCGATACTTTCGGTCTAAAATAGAAGATATACAGTGAAGTCACAAAATTTTTCCGATTCTCGCGTTGATATTAGGTGTACCGACTTGAAGTTCATGCACAATACTTAAAACCCAATATTTAGAAATAATTTATTAATATTTTGTAACATGCAAACTATGAAGTGAATTTTTCGAAATCATATTGAAACCAGTTATCTTCAATCATAGCTTCCAACAACTGTTTTTCGTCGACTTCTATTTTTGTGTTTCGTCCAAATTCATGGTCAATTAACCATTTACAAACGAAGTGTCTGTACCTTTTCTTACCAACGGCATTGGGCAACAGGTCCAACGGTTGAATATGTCAGGTTTTCCAGGTGGAAGGAACAATACTTCTAAATGTGCATACCTTTAATCGGCAACATGGCATGGGACATTATCTAACAATCAAATACATTTTTCCTGGATATTTCTGACGAATACTGTCAGCAAACTTTCTCATTTCTAAGCGAAATATTTAATTGACCATACAACTGCTCGATTGGAGTATAATACGCTACCCTGACAAATCCTCTCATGTTTATACCTCTCATGTTTATACCTATTATAACTCGTGGCATTTTTTAATGCCTTTATATACTCTTAGAATACAAGACATATGCAACCGTGCAGTGATCTTATCACCCCTGAGATTCTTACTTTGAACTCAAACTTCTAAAAATAATCTGATCAGTGTGTCATGCTGTGAACCCATGTGAAGCCCCAGTTCTGTGATCAGCTACTAATAAACTTCTAAAGTTACTATAATTCCGAGGCGATTAACGAATTAGACTTCACTGTAGTAAAAGGTTACAATTTCCTACTTATTGGTTAGATAAATTTTCCGTTTTATTTGTCACTTCCGGTAATTATTCCGGTTTACAATTAAGTAACAATAGCAGCTAGTATTAAAAGTATGTTCGAAAATATACAGGCTAGAGCAGGAATCCAACACTGGAAAAACATTGTGGCCAATAATTCCATTTCACAATGAGAAATGTATGTTTGTCGCTTATTGGAAAGTTTACTTGTAATTGCGATATGAAAATATATGAAAATATGACATAAAATCAGATAAGCGGCATAATATGATCGGTGCTTGACCTCAATATAATTTTTTCATGAGTCATCATGACTTCAGAATCATTCCTAGGTTTGGTTATTAGTGCCGGGTTATTAGTGTCCCCATGTGTATTATGTGATGTGGCAATAAATGCCAAGGGCGGTGATGCAGCTAGGGTAGTTGACTGGCGAGAGTGCTCAATTGAACAATACCACTGGGGACGTGTTTTAATTATGCAAAATGCATTGTAAGGATTTTCTCAATTGATCACTTGTAATTAAACACGATCTCGCTTGAAGACCGTCTCTATGTTTCCAATGTTGCCATATCAACATATCAAACGTTCAAGGTTATTGACTTGAAACCTCAAAATATATTCGCCGAAAAATATTGTCTTTAAATGTGTATGGTAATAAATATGTCTAATTTACCCAACCACTAACCTGATTAACCTTTAGTTGCACAAGCAATTCAATTAATGATAATAACCGCTCCAGGCGCATAAACATAATTTATCCCAAATCTGCACCCTTGTTACTATTTGGCCGGGAAAATGACCTTTATTTGAAAAAACATAAATTTTAACTCCTGGGCCTGACAGTTGACTGAACTAAATTGTGGTAGATCAATTGGACCCCTGGCCTCCAATAAAAGCATCTAAAATATACTCACATTATTTTTTTAAAGCTATGGACCTCAAAAGTCACATTGTTCAAACAAAATTCGAGGTCCGTAGCCTTAAAACAAATAATCTGAGTATATTTTAGATGCTTTTATTGGAGGCCCAGGGGTCAAATTAATCTACCACAATTTAGTTCAGTCAGCTGCCATGTCCCAGGAGTTAAAATTTATGTTTTTGTCAAATAAAGGTCATTTTCGCGGTGAAATAGTAACAAGGGTGCGAATTTGGGTTATACGATTAACCAATAATATTAATATCCCGATAACCTGATCCCATTTTGTAAAGTTAAATTTATGTAAAGTAAAGCGTTTTTTGGCAATATTTCAATCTTTATATACTAATATATCTCTCAAGTATATGGAAACCTTGTAATGGTAGATGCGGCAGGTTGAAAATAAAACTTTTTGAAATAACAATTATATTAGTTTTAACCAGTGGACACCGCAAACCGATTTCATAGTCGTTGTAGTGGACACCGCGGATGCCAAAGACGTCCACCGCTCTTCAACCCAAGCTGAAACCAAAGAATGTTTTCCGTTGAAATTTTGAACGAGGGAAGCCATGCTATCAGGCTATTCAACATCCGAAATTGTATTCAAATCCAATTTTATCAGTCAAAAAATATGCCCATAATGACAGTGTACCTAGTGTAACCACATCTCTTTATTATAAAACAATTCGACATATCTCTCATTAGCTCGCTCACTCTCCGTCACTTTTCGACTCTCTTTCCGATCTCTCTCACGCTCTAGTTAATATTTCTGGTCAAGATCTAGTTCGTTACAAAGCTATGTTTCAAGTCTTCAAAATGTATAAACTTCAGAGAAAATATATTCTATTCCAGGCTTCTATGTATATTCAAAAAAAATGTTGTGCACCAGTATAGAAAATTATTGGTTTTTCTAATACAACAGCTGAGATAACTGCAGTTAAGTTTGCAAACCGTGTGGATATTCGCCAGTAGGAAAAAAAACAATTGCGGTATCCCAAATTAGTTATATTGAATGGTAGTCGCCGAGATTTAGTTTGTTTGAAAAGTATTTGGATACCCGTAATAAGTTAAAATTTAACCCTCTTGTTAAAAAATAAGCGACTTCGCTTCGAAAACATTGGAGCTTTGTGGCAACGAGCAATATTATAGCGATCGGAGTCACTTTGGTGTCTTTAATTATTATAAATATATGTATCCTTGTCCCGTGAAAATTATATTAAAGTTTCATCAAAATATGCTGGTTATTAAGATTTATTCGTCCCCGTTTTTAATTCCCATTTATCAAAAAACAAGTGAGAGAGATAAAAGGAGAAAGATATGGAGAGGTCGAAACAGACGAAGAGGGAGTGATATATAGAGACAGATGTCGAAAACAGACGAGGAGTGAGATAATTTATGTGTAATAGAAATTCCCTGTTAAATAATTGCTGTTGTTATACTAGGTACACTGTCATTCTGACTTATTTTTTAACCGAGAAAATTGCATTTGAATGAAATTTCGTGTGTATCACCCTTCTATTACCTTATCGGAAAGAAATATTAATATCGTTAAAAATTTCAACGGAACATATGGGTAATTTTAGGCTTGGGATGGAAAAGAAGAGCGGTGGACGTTTGTGACTTCCTCTGTTTCCACTATGAAATCGGTTTCGCTCATACCCGTAATAAAGAACAAGAAAATAGAGGTCTAGAGATGAACTAACCACTTTCGATAGGATGTTTTAAATACACGGATTGTAGCGTGAGGGTAGTATCGTTTAGGTTTCAGATTTAGTTAAACCCGTACGCACAAACAGTTCCCTATAGTACACGCGTAGTTAGGCTGTTTGATCCGGATTGTACGAAAAAGTACAGATGATAAGATAGACTTCCGTTCTATCATTGTCGCAAAAATGATGTAATTAACGTTTAACCGGTGGTTACCGTGAAGGTACAAAACGTCCAAAACGCTCTTCTGTCGGAGTGTCTCGAGAATGAATGTACGCATCTGCTTCTAATTTTAGCTTATTACATGATTTTCAAATACTTTTCAAACTAACTAAGTCACGACGAAAAACGTTCAGTTTTACTAATTTGGCGGACCAAAAGCGTGTTCTCGCTTTCGACGAAAATCCAAGCGATTTGTAAAATTTAACTGCAATTATTGCAGCGGTCGGACCTCTATTTCAATCCAAATTTTGTCAGTGTTTTGCCTTTTTAACATTGTCGTTAAGGACAATAATGGCCTTCTAAAACAATTTCTATTACATACTATGTAAAAAAAAACATTTTTTATTCGCCAGTTTTTTCAGAAATCCAACGCTTTTCTAACTACGACTTCTAACTACGACTTATATTGTATAGACGTATGTTTTTATTGAATATACAGTAAAGTTGTCGAAATTATAGAGATATTACCAATTTTAGGGTTCATAAAAATGCAAAATACTTCATATGCCTATTAGAAAGGTTGTTTCTGTAAAAGTATCTAACATCTGAATGTTACCCTTTTGTAGCATACCGGATTTTCCAATAACTTTCAAACCAACTAATTCTCGACGAAATATAACGTATTTGGCAGACCGAAAGTCCCGCAAATAATTGATGAATTACCCTTATATTAGGCATATGTTTATAAACGAATAGGTAAAAAATACTTACTAGTAATATATATATATGTTTGGATTTCAAGGCATATTTTTTGATCGAGTTTTTGTTCATAAAAGTCTGTATATTTAATTGAAACACCTGTCAGCTTTCTTTGCTTTTTAATTTTTTGTTGCACAATTTCGACCGGCTCCGGAACTAGTTCAACTTCCTTCGGCCATACTTTGCAGAAAATGTTTGGCGATTTTTCTCTTCGAATGCTTTTGGTTTTAATCTTTTTTTTGCTTTATGGTTAGATGTTTTTTTGGCATTTTCTCTAAAAAATTGTGACTGGATTTGATTGGATCGTGCATAAAACATCACCGCTAATCCTGAAATAGTGCGTTTGTATTGGATCGTTTGGATCTCGCACAATTAGAAAGATCACCTACCATACCGACACGAGAAAATATTTTTTTAAATCAATATAAATGTGCATATACCGATCGCAGTAATAGTTTAAGTCCCGACAACGAATCAGATCCATGGAAGTAGGGACTAAATAGCAAATTCCGTATTTCAAATTGTATTTTTCGCCATTAAAGTTGAAATAACGCGTTTTGATTGGATTGTTTAGTGGTGCGTTTAGGCAAAAGACGAAGAATCAGAAAAAGTGGTGCATTTAGGTTTAGAGTGGTGTATATTAAGGGTGAGTATAAACAAGGGTGAACTAACATATCTTTATCCAGCCAAATTTACGCTTTTTATTGATAATTATCGTCCAATAATATGAGTGAGTTTAAGGGTGTTATTAATGATCGCTGAAAATCTCCAGCTGGGTCCCAAATTATTTGCATAAATACAACGATTTGTGAGGGTCGTTTCGTTATTAATTTCGAGAAGAATCAGAGCTTACATAGACGGGTAAAATTGGCACTTGGGAGGGAGACCTCAGAGAGCTAATTAAAAGTCTCGCTTTTCACTATTGTCCATTCGTTCGGTTTCGGAGCGCTCTAACCAATCAGCGACCCCATCTCGGGTCCGATTTTACCCGTCCTAGGGTACATAGATTTATAAGAATACTAAAAATTATTAGACATTTCCTACCTGCTTCAATTCCATTAATTTCTCCGGTGCGCAAAGTTCTGTATAATTTAGCACATATTACCTTTAAGCGGGCCGTGACTTGTGTTATAGCCAATTTTGAAGTTTACCCGACCACGCCGAATCAATTGTACGCACTTTTGGTAATGTAAAACTTTGATCGTGATGCCAAACCCTATAACATATCAAATTTTAAGGATATTTGATAGATTTTCTCATAGACCCCCGTTATGTAGTTAAGTCAAAAATGTGACTTCGTGATGTATGTCAGATTGGCTCAAAATTGGGTTTATTCGACGCATTATGACTCCGACTTCAATTCTTCTTAGAGGACCGACTCCGAATTTTTAACACGTGACCCAGTAATAGGCCAAAAAAGGTACACATTTTCAAAAAGTCACAAAACAACGAATTTTTCATTGCTGTAAAAATCCAGCCGCAAAAACCCAGCCAAGGTCCCATTGTGTGTTCACTAAAAATTTTACTCAAAACAGGGTTTGCAATAATCGAAGTATGTTTTCGATACTTTTATGGGATGCCCATGCGCCTAATTAATCTAGCACGATTTAGTTCGATGAGCTGCCGTACCCCCATGAGGTAATATTAACGGGTTTTAAAAAAGGTCTTTTCGCCTTTTAGCGATTTTTGGGGGTTAACGGTACGAAGGAGTATTTTGAAAATATACTCGGAATCGCAATGAAAAACTTTATCAGACCCACTAAGTCCCGTTAACCGACCTTTTGCTCTCTGGACCCGCGGGGGGGGGGGCACTCTAGACACATGTGTATTAATTTCCCCGGAAGACTAATCGGAGAGAAACAAACATTTAGTTGCAGATAGTTATGTCTTAATTTATCTGAAGAGCAGAGATTTATGAAAATGGAAGAACGAAGGACGAAAATGAATTCTAGTTAGCTGATACCAATTTGAGTGCCCGAAAGTGCTAATTTGAACATCCTTTTGATTTGAACACCTAAGATTTTTCGTGTGTTGGATTCCAGTCGCGACCTACTTCTTATAATTACAACTACTTCATTGTGTCAGATTCTAATTACGCCTAATCAAGGGGTTTAAATTGTGATATTTCGCCTCTTATCTTTGTGGTAGGCCACTCACTCGTGTCCCTAGCAGGAGGACGTAAACAGCTTGATTATTAATAAATTATAATACGGATATTTGCAAGGCACTCACATCCTTAGATAATCTGATAAGCGCTTAACTAATACATCTCTAAAACTTGTGTCTCCCCGCGAGACTTGAACTCGCAACCTCCCTATTTCGCGTACGGCGCTTTAACCAATTGAGCCAGGAGAGCCACGCTCTCTATCAGACTCAAACAAGTAATATAGACAATCAATCAAGCGGGTTTGATAACTTACGGTTTTCTCGTACTTTTCACGCAACATAGTCAGAGATCAATGGAATTGACTGTATGTAGCAGTAAATACAAGCAACTGAAATATGTAAGCAGCAGAAGAACGCAAATAGCTTTATTGTTAGTAACTGTACCCTTAATAAATAATAAACATAAATGTTTAGAGATGAATTAATTAGTTTAGGAGGATGTGTTCAAATACGCAGACTCTTGCGTGAGGGGTCAAAAAATGTAGTGCACGGGGGGTTAAGAGCCAAATATGAAACGAAATGGAGAGATCGAAACTAGATATTCTAACTTCGCCTCTCTAGCCCCAACTCTCTCTCTTTCACTATTGTAAAATTGTAACCATAACATCGTATTTACAACGGTGCAAACTAATTAAAACAATTTCACACCCAATGAATCAAAGCATAACTATGTATGACCACAACTCAATGTTTCGGCACATTTCTGCCCAAGTTTGATAGGTGTCCAATTGCATTTTGCAACTTAACCATATTCGTACTAGGTTGGGGGAATTGAAACACCCCCCGTTTGCTTTTTTCGCAGAACTTGTTAATAGATGTATTTTGTCTACCGGTTTGCCTAAAAATATGCAGCGTACCTTTTGGATGAAATGTTAGACGGAAGTACCTACGGTAGTGAATACAAAAGAAACGGATAAACATGTTTATGTCTAAAAATAACAATTTTGTTTTGTGGGTTAAATTCTGTTATACAACATATTGAATATTCTGTATTAGCTTTTTGCCTGTCTATACCAACCTGCCTTAAATAACGATAGACTTGTCCATCTCATTGTTCTCGGGAACCATACATTCTATCTTTCTGAAAATTTGCACGATTAAAGATTAACTTATTGTCGATCTATCGGGGCGGGATGAATTCGGCACTTTAAACATTAACTCGGCACGAGAGTGTGAATACGGGTCTTAGCACTATGTCAATACGGGTCTTAGCACTATTAGCACTCTTAGCATTATTAGCACTATTAGCACTATTAGAACTCTTAGCACTATTAGCACTCTTAGCACTATTGGCACTCTTAGCACTCTTAGTACTCTTAGTACTCTTTGCACTATTTGCACTCTTTGCACTCTTTGCACTCTTAGCGCTATCAGCACTCTTAGTGCTACAACCCCGATACGGGTTGTTAAATTGGACAAAAAGCTAGGGATAGCGAAGTAGACCAACTTTTATATTATATTTAATAATTCTAATATAATACACTAATAGCTGGATGTTGTCTCTATTTTTCTCTCTGAGTGAATGCAAAGGGTCCGCTCTCTATCTTTCTCTTTTCTCGTTGTAGACAAATTTCTTTTCTCTTTTTCATATGACCCAGAAACGACCGATCAGAGTACAGACACAGTCTCAGTTTAGAGAAATCACAGCGTTAGTTAGATAATTACGGATAAATAATTACAATTATATTGGTCACTAATGCGACCCTTCTAGAAAATTAATTTGCGATATCAAAAGATATATTGGAAGATTGAATCCTTCTAACGGTAAAAAATTCCTTAAAATATTAATGCATTTTGGAAAATACTGTTTTTGGCGTATTATATTACATAAAGTTATTTTTGACGAATTCGGTACAGAATTAAAATTCCAGGGCATAAAATTACAATTACGACTGATAAAATAAAATTTGAAAGTAAAAACTCTTTGTACATCGCTACGTTCGTACTGTACTAAAACCAAAATAGATATTAAATTAGATCGGCAATTCATAAACCTTTAATCATGCTCATTTCCAAAAAGGTAAAATTCACGGTTTTCGAGAAATGTGAGAAAGAGAGACGAAAAACGTCAAATGGTATATACCATGATGGTCTACCATGAAATGACTTAGGGCCAAAATATTGTTTCACCTAAACATATGTATCTATATTTCCATGTCCAAATTTTGTTGCTCATTTTATGGAAAACTTTAAAGTCATATTCGTTGCGTCAGGTTAACACTTAAGATTTGGAGCTTCTCCGGTGCGACTAATGGCATCAAGTGGACGTAAATAATAGGCTATGCCGATCTAGTTATTTGTACCGAGTTTCGTGAGTAAAGACCCATCCCATCATAAGTACGCCCCGTAGTCCAAGGAATAGGGATATTTTCAACGGAGACATACCGCTAGTTGGGCAATGGATAAATCTTTAATCTTGCAAAATTGAAAAAAGATACAATGTATGACTTTTGAGAAAAGGACACCCTGGCTAAAAATAGGCATGTGTGGTATCTACTGGTTAATATTTAGTGCGTTGGCCGTCATTTCCTGAGATATTTTTCACATTGAGCCAGAATCCTTTTGATCAGTACTTTTTTTCTAACCATAAATTCAACTTAAGGCATCAGCAGTTACAGGATGTGTCTGAATAAAATGAACCCTATTATTTAGTAAGTCATGGAAAATGATAATTTTTGTTATTCTTTTAGCTGTTTTGTAAACTTTTATACGTATAATTCGCAGGCAACCTTTTGGTCGTTTTTGTCGTACATCAAAATCGATTAGATTCCATCTCGAGAATAACCAATTTCGTTATTATTTGAATATTACCAATGGGTATAAAGGCATTGCATCTAAACAAATTTCCACCGATTTTGTTTACAATCATACTACTTTTATCCGTCGCTATTACTGGGAACACTAGATGGAATTAAATGAAACTTTATCGTTCATTTCAATATTTATTCAATAATTATAATTGTATGTTATATAGAGTCATTTGATTTTGAATTGATGTGTAGCATTTATTACAGATTGGAGTATTATGGACTTCTTTGCATCTCTTCTAAACGACAGTGAAATATGCAGAATTTCTATTACCAGTAATTGTAGGTAGAATTCAGACTAAAGTCCCTAAATACGTGTTTATACGTCTACCCTAGTGTACTATTTCTATATTTCGTTTATAAACGCCGTAACTTTAACGTATTAGTCCAGATCAGTTGAATATGAACATTGAACGATACATAACTCTTAGTTTCAACAATAACATTAATTGGACATACTAATTCTCGAAGTGGCGTCCAATCTAAATATTATTTTCTCTTAAAATTCTGTTCGATATTTTGCTTTCTAATACACAGCTGTCTTAACCCTCTTGACAAAACGTGGAGAGATATGGTTTTTTCACAACAAAAAGGCTACAGTTTTTGATACATAATCCCTAGGAGTTAGAATTTAAAATCAGTGATACAAAAAACATTTCTAATTACAGGTCAACATTCTCTATTTTCTTATTGTCTTCAAATCCTACTTCGAATGAACCTTATTCTTAGTAATTCTGATGACGTCATCGATTCTATGGCGAGAAGGGCTGAGTTTAGGTTCTCAGAGCTCAATCGTATTTTTTTTTTCATTTGAATTTCACTGAATTCATACGGGGTAATTTTTGACCAATCTGTTCTCGATGAGCAAATCGGATGACTAATCAAAACATATTTGGGCATTACAGGTATAGAGATGGAAAAGGGGCCTCGCGCGACCATTATGTTGAAAATAGAGGAATAATAGAGGAAAAGTACCAGGATTTCTTGCCTAGAATTAGTCGCTGACATTAGATCAAAAGATAACGTGCTCGAGTCGGTGTGGGTGTAAGTTTTATTTTCTCTTTTTTAGCACTATAATCGTATGACCACATCGTGGTCAATTTTTTCGAAGCGACGTCGCTCGAATTTTGTCAATAGGGTTAAATTGTAAAAAAACTGAATTTTTTAAAGTGTCAATTCCTCCTGGTTTTCAGCTGACACTTCTGGCGGTACTTTCGGTCTACAATTTATTCAAAAAATTTCCACGTCCAATTTAGGCGGTTTAGGGGTCAATCAAACATCCAACCACTTCTAGGGTTCATAATAGAAAACCATTATAAAAACGTGTGGTAAGTTTAAATGGGGTCACTGATTGGTCACTGATTGGTTAGAGCTCCAGAAGACTGGCTGAAGGGAGAATGTTGAAAATCAGACTTTTAGTCGGCTCCCTGAGGCCTCTTCCCAGTGCCAATTTTACCCTCCCACTGTATTTAATTGAAGTGTAGCGTAATTCTATTTTGGTTTCATCTTTCTTCGTACACGACACATACGAGTAATGGAGGAAACGTAATTTTAGTTATATTGTCATCAAAATATTATTAGATCAATTCTTTCTATTAAAATAATTATTTAAACTTTTGCTTACATACTTAATTGATATGAGTATGTTACTGGGCGCCGGGCTGTCCGGTCAGCTTGTGGAATTGTCACTAATAACGCTAGAAACTGTCATATAAACAATCCAGGATTTCAAAAAACTTAGTTATGGTCGAAAATATGTGTATAAATTCCTACTCAATTCTTACGTGCCAAGTGCCACAGTAGCTTAAAACCACAACATATCACGATGAACATGATTAACTCCCTGGTGCTAATTTGTGCACATTTCCAGGCAGACCTATTTTTCTTGAAAATAAGGCTTCAGCTTCCATCCAATCGAGTTGATACCCTTCATACCCCCCCCTAGAATTTTACGCCGTACTTTTTTTTAATTTGTTTAGATACCGTGACCGGAAGTACTGGGTAAAAAAATTCACATTTTTTAAAGTGTCTGATTTCCCCCAAAATAGGTCTCATTTAACGCACACGGATGTGCGCTACATTTATTCTCAAGTGACCGACCCCGAATTCCTAACCCGTATATAGTTATAGCCGCTATAATTCAAAAATCTTATTTCGGGAACTATCTCCGATTGGCTCGAAAGTGGGCTTATTCGACGCGCCATAACCCCAGCTGCAATTATTCTCAAAGTACTGACCCCTAATTCTCAACACGTGACCTAGTTATAGTCCAATTTTTAAAAAGTTAAAAATCCCCCAGTAAGTTCCTTCCCATAGACTATGGAGACAGCTGTAAATATATAGGCATCAAAGGAAATACTTATCAAACCTCAATTTAGTCTGACAAAAGTTTTCGGAGTGAATTAACCGGATATTTAAAATGTTAAATAGGAAATAACCGTAAAGTCCTTTCTTGAGAAACCTGTAGACTTTGGAGACCCGGAGACAAAAACTAATATCAGATTCTAAATCTGGGGACCTGCTTTACCACTAGAGCAGCAAATTATCAAAAAATATTAATTCCTTTGCTGTTTTTGGTGCTGCGTGCAAATGTGCCCAAATTAGTGCTAACGTATTGTCAACCATTTAGCGCTCAGGAGTTAATAAGCCTATTATGCCCATCAGTATAGTCATCGTTGTGATATCCGGGAGTGTCATCAATTTCATCCCAAAAGTCCGAGATAAAAATGCCAACATATAAAGTTCTTGCCCGCACACATAGATATCATTGATAACATCGATTAAGCGCAACCAGCGTTGCTATAAACGCAAATTTTAAAACGCAGCTTGGCAGAATGTTATAAAATGGTATGCAGTTTGTACGCAGTCTACATGCGCAGTAAAGCTGGACGGAGCAGTCTGTTGTATCCGAGTTTTTAGAATACTAGATGCCGGAATCAATTTTAATGTTCGTGGTTTTAGTTTAGGTGGGATACATACTTGAAATTGCATTTTTTGTACATCAAATTGGTATGATGAATGGCTCAATACGTAAGGTTTTTACGATAAATTGCTTAACTTCGACACCATTTTTATTCAATGCTTACAATACCGAAATTAGAATGCTAAAGGTCGACATTTATTTCTGAGGTCATCGATTATAAAAATAATCCATGAGTAATAATATATCAGTAGAACTGCTGAATTATTTTTTAAGGGTCGGAAATGGTGTTCAGAGCAACATGGAATTTCGAACTAGCAAATATTGTTGACATCAATACAAATATAATGTAAATATAAAAACACTTAACATGAGAACGTGTACTAACTGGATCGAATTCATAAACAAAATATTGATGATAGAGCTGGAGTGTTACGGCTGGAGATCACTTCGCTGGGACAAATTGGCTCATGATCGACGCACGAGTGCTATTTAGAGTTAAAGAGCGTCCGCATTGTCCAAAGGCGGTAGGTGGGGAAATAGCTTTAGAAGCATTTGGTGTGAACACTGACTTATGTATCAAAATAAAGAGTGGAAATTGGTGACGTACTGTAGCCATTCCACGGTACCTTTGTATTCGTTCACGATCTTACGTGGGAACATAGTTTTTCAGCTGTTACGGTTCATACTGGGATCGTTAATAGTAAAATATGCCAATTAGAAGAATCACTAAAAATAATAAAAATTAAAGGCATAGTTAATGTGTCGAAACTGTAGCACTGGTATTAGTAGAAAATTTGTGGAAATGGGTTATTGCAGACGATGGAGATTAAGCAGCCGTATAGATAGATAAGATAGATATAAATATTATTAAAGCCGTAAAGAAAAATGATGAGCCAATCGGTCCGTTGAATAGAAATCAAACGGCATTCAACGATTTTGAAAATATAGTGGTTCAGAAGACGCTGTTCTTAACAATCGATCTGACACAGTAATGACAAGGTGTATTATACGTATGCAGTGCTGGAGAAACTGGTAGAGTTCTTTCCAGAAAAAATTAGTAACAACTAGGTAAAAATGATACATATTCGTGAAAATGTGTCGCTTCCCTTTAAAAAAAGTTTTACCAATTTTAATGGATCTTCTGGGTTAAGCAAAAATAGTTCGAATTTTAGCTGAAGTTACGCTATTCAACCATAAATTTCAAATTAATAAACAAGCTGAGATTACGTCTCAAGTGACATGTGCACTAAATAAGCTAAGGCTCACGAAAGATGACATTGTCCGTTTATACGAAGATGATCTCAGTATAGGGCATGCGTGATGCTATGTGACATTAGACAAATGTACTCAAAATCCCGAAATTACTTAACAAACCGAGAAAACACCAATACAGGTCATTACAGTTCAAATAAAGCGTTACTGTAGGAGTTATACAATTACAAGAACGGATACCTAGGTGCAGTTTGTTGGATGGAAACAGGACGGTGATAGGATTATCATAAGAATAAACCAAACATCCTTGCAATAAACGAAAATACCATATTTACTTTTGTTGAAATACCTCTAAACCTTATGAGCGAACGAAGCCGAGAAGGGGCATCGCACGGTAAAAACTTTACTGACAATGACTATGTTCAACCTATTATTGAGATCGGTATGGGTTCTGGTTAATATCGGAGAAAGCGTCGTCCCTCGACTTTTCTTCAATAACAACGGCTAATTGAACCTTTTAGTTTAAAAGTTATTCCCGACTATTTCGGTCCAGTTTGTTGACTTCATAAGAAAATGTGATTGTAGTGAATTGCATATTACATGATGACATTTATATTGAATATCATTATGTTTTCCAGATAGAACGACAATATATTTGAACGTATTTATAGCACACCCATAAAAAAACTTTGTCAGCAATGGTGTTAAAACTTATATCTAGGAACTCGGGTACTTAATACCACGAAGCCGCTATAACAATAGAAAAATAAAATTGATGGATCTTTTTTTAGCAATAAACTTGTTTCTCCGCTCCCAAAAAAGATATGGAAATATAATATGTTGATAAAAAATTGAGTTGTCGTGGGGAAAATATTTGAAATTTGAAAATGATGAAAATTATTTCTCTAATCGATTCGTCGCCTTGAGTGGAATAATCCTAAATCATATCTCTGCCCGCAAGTGGGAATATTTGACCAGCACCTAAAATTACGAACCGAAAATGGTGTTATTACCTAAGCACATTGAACTCATTGCCTAATAGAGACCAGCGGGTGCCGCTAATTATCAAGATAGGATTACAATCGACGACTGAACCAATTAAAAAATGCGCCCACAATAACCCATCCTTAAAATAATATATTCCAATGTTCTTTTAAACACTTTGTTTTTTTGAGATGATGGAAACAGGCCTTCCACTTGTTCCATTCCCGATGGTGCCTGCTTATCCTGCAAATATATCAATGGCGTCCTATCCTCCTTATCAAACTTCATTCCCACCTACTTCGGTGAGTCAAGCCCCTGAATTTTAAAGGAAGTCTAGGTTGCTATCTGCTTGTTTGAAAACCAAAATTTAATAAAATCGAATCATTAACTACTGTTGTATGGCTTATAAGTCTAACTTAATTTTTATTATTAACTTGACCGCGTGCAGAGGTATATATCCTCATGCTGGTGCTTAGAAATTCTGTGAGAGATTTCGATGACCAAATTCAAATAAATTTTGTGCTTGAAAATGACCTTTTTTGAACAAACGTACATTTTAACACCTGGGGGAATGCAACTGGCCCAACGAAATTGTTGTGGATTAATTAGACCCCCGGCCATCCAACAAAAACATCTAAAATATGCTTAGATTATTTGTTTTAAAGCTTGTTCACATTTTTTTCGAGGTCCATAACTTTAAAACAAATAATCTGAGCATATTTTAGACGCTTTTATTGGATGCCCAGAAGTTAAAATTTACGTTTTTACGTTCAAAGGTCATTTTCATGCATATAAGTCGACAAGCCTAGGGATTTTGGATATTGAACTAATTATTAACCCGACCATTTATAGGTTTAAGGTATTTATCAATTTGTTAAAATCGGTCATTTTCTAACCTGAATAAAGTCAACAGAACCACGCTATAGTGGTCAGATAATCGTGAACTGCTTTAAGTCATATTATCTTGTCATCTCTTCGACATAACCAACCGCACCACGAAAGAGAAAAATACCGATCTTAACAAATTAATAATTGCCTTAAAACTATAAATGGTGAAGTCAATAATTAATTCAATATAATTGAATATATTTTAATTTGGTAATGGAAATCTCTCACAGAACTTCCAAGCAGAAATTTTTCGATAATCGTAACATGTTCTGAATAAAACTTAAATAGTATGTTTTTGTGATATCGATAAATATTAGTTCTGTTTAAGTATTTAAAAATACAAATCTGGGATTTTATTCGATTGACTTCTAGTCGACTACGGTTATTTCCTTACATGCTTTTATTATTATCTATGCATTCTAATCACTGACCATTTTAGGTGAAAACTACGAAAGTTTTGCCAGTTACGATATCTAGTCCAAAAATGGTCGTGTAAATTAATTTTCGAACAAACAAAGAGACTAGTTTTCCGGCCGACTAAAACCTTGATCGTTTATTATTTTTCGCCAACCAATAACCGCGACCTCGCGTCGGAAACATTGAAGCCTCTGTGGCAGCGACATGTGTGCTAAGCTATTTTTAACCGCTACGCGTCAAACTCGATTGTATAGCGATCGGAGTCACTTTGGTGTTTTTAGTTCATATAAATATATGCATCCTTGTCTCGAGAACATTATGTTAAAATTGTATGGCCGTATTGTTTCACTAGAATAAGATATCCTGGTAATTACACTTTCTCAAGCCATCCAAAAAATGTATGTTTTGCTATTAAAACTTGGAATCTTTTTGTATCACTAACGAATCGCTCTTTGATTCGTCCAATTTGAAGCTCGCTCATTTCATTGGATCGATAAATTAAAAACCCACACACAAAATATCACTGAAAGGCGAATATTTAAACAAGAGAACTGCCGACAATTATACATTTCGTATTCTTAGATCCACTTCCGGTGAGAATTTGTGGCCCAAAGCTTCCTCAAAATCGTCGGGGACATTAAAAACCAGAGATTATTTTTTTTAGTTGGATTCACACAATAATTTTGTACGTAGTAAGTTTTAGAATAATATTAGAAACTATACCGTTCTGTTATTTAAATCATCCATATCTCATTTAGGAAAGTCGGTCAAAATTTCCGCATAAAATGTTCTTGTCTCTATTTTGCGGGTCTTCAACCCATAATTCTTACGAGAAGTGTATTTCAGACGGATTACGTAGTTTTCACCGAAATTTTGGATCATAAACTGTTCGTTTGTGGCAAGAGAAGTGTCATAGAAGTATAGTAGTCAGCACTATAATTACCTATTGGTTTATAGACGTTTAAAGGGTTTAATTTACACTTCGTGATTTTCCCTTTCGTTCAGTATTTCTCAATGCTGTTTACTGCTATATCCTCATAACAACCGATTCGTCTCCTATGGACATGGTCAATGTTTTGCATTTTTTTTGAGAAGCATCCATTGGATCGTTAAATATGATCTAGTCGTATTTCTATTTTTAAATATCATTCAAAAAGCGTTGTACATAGTAATTATTTACCCCAGATGTTTTTTGTCTGTCGTAAACGGGTTTTCTTAATTAAAAGAAACTGTACCTTGGATTTTTTTTCTGTACCGAATTCATGATAAAGAATAATAACTTTTAGCAACTTTTACTCAATACTGCCAAAAATTATTCAATTGACCATGTCCATATGAGACGCCTCGGTTGTTAAAAGGATATACTAGGGATAATTAAGCATAATACTCTTTTACTAAGCCAACGGTTACAACCAAAATAACTTATACGTAATTAATGATGAGGGTTAATCTAGTTACAGTGAAGTAATAAAAATTGTTCGATTTGAAGAGGCCAATTGTGAGCCTTTAAATTTCACGCGCGTTGATATTAGATGTACGGAACAAAAGTCCTTTCATTGACCGCTGATCAATTAGCGCGTGATCAAATATACGAATGGTAGCTAGTGATGACTTCATTCAAAGACCTGGCGGGCCATTGACGAATTGGACAAACGGAAATTCCACCTACGATCGGACAATTTGTATGGCTTAACCCGTACGCAAGAGTCTGGACCAACCCTCTTTAATTGGACCAAGTGATTGGACCAAGTTGGATTAAGTGATCATTTAAAAAGGAAATCACGAAGTGTAAATTAAACACTATAATAATAGGATGACTATAATGTTGGATACTACAATTATCGGTCGCTTACAGTGATCCCTAAAAAATGTCTAGTATATTTTCTTCTCGAACCGCCTCAAAGGGGCGGGGTGAATTCGGCACTTTAAAAATTAATTCGTAACGTAGTCATGCTTTGAGTTCTAAAATGCCAAAAAATGTCAAATCGATTTTAATTAGGGTTATTTTAGTTGACCCGATATGGGTTGTTAAATTGGACACAAAAGCCCTAGATTTTTGTGTGTTAGGTTAGGTTATACCCCAGTGTTATACCCCCGAATTCATACTACCAGTGTTCGGCACACTTTCGGTGTCGAACTCCGCCTTTTCGACGTGCCGAATTAAGGTGAGCCCGCCTCAACGGAAAATAAATTAATAGTTTTTAATAAAATGTTTACCATTTGAACCGCCGGTGAGGTGGCTCGAGAAAAAAGTATATGACTAGACATTTTTAGGGCATCACTATATATAGCTTCTAACTTATAGGGAGCGTGAGTGCAAGTTAATGAGGAAATTGACAACATCGATGGCGATTTTATATAATTCAACAAATAACCCGAAATTTTCGCAGAAATAAGATTGTAATCCGGACTCGGCCGACGTTTTCTCCTAAACTTATGGCTAATAAAAACTTATATTTTAGTTCGCTCATATTCCCGGCGTCACACTACCCGGCAATGTCGATTTTGCTTCTCAGGTACGTTTTTCTATTTTGGTCGCTCAAACTTTCATGTTACAATACTGTATTTAATTGGCATGCATTTATAATAATCATTTATCCACGGATGCTTGTAATACTCGTTAGAAACATTAGAAAAACACTGTTGAACAAGGAAGACAAACGAAAAAGCTAGCAAATATGGAATAGAATGAGTCTCACCAATTATTCCCTACACTATGAGCTCTAAAGTCCTACATGGTATATCCTGTCATAGCTCTCGATCCATTTTTGTGCTGTCCATTTCTATTTATTCTATATTATGATATGATTGTCATTATATTTTTATATACATCTCGATATATACATAGATTAAACGGTATTTTTAAATTTTATTTAACCCCTGCGCAGTAATAGTTCCCGCTAGTCTACGCTGATGATCAAATTTTCCACCAAAAATCATCGAAAAATGATGTAATTTAGAAGTTGATGTGATCTAGGGCTACTGTGTATCTTCTTTTAAACGTCAATAAGAATTCTTCTCACAAATTTGACCGAGATCTAAGAAAGGATATACATGTGCAAATAAATCTCCAAAAAGTATGTACTCCGGCCTATTACCATTCTAGAAATAGACTATAACATTGTTCATATAACATTGACATCTTCGAATATCAGTAAGACCTAGAGTAGCTAACCTTATGTAACCAACCAGAATTGTGTAAAAATATAAGAAGAGAAATATAATATTGGGGTCAATTCAGTCCACACATGACGTTATCACTAGCGATACGAAGTTCGACTAACTACTTGAAGTAGCAGGCTGCGCACAATAAAAGTGAAATGCCCGGAAAGCGAGAGAAAATAAGTCGTTAACGAGCAATCAAGTGAGTACATTTATCATTCAACCGGAGAATCCAATTAAAAAATAAGGAAGGGAGAAAATATTGTTGAACTTTGGAAGCTGTGTTAATGGCGATCTTACGTTTAGTAGGAGAAAACCACCGACAATAACATAACCTATTCCGCCTTAGGATCATTATTAGCCAGTGGTTATTATGTGTTAAGTAGAATTTGTTGTCCATTGTACAAGCATTCTGGAGGTCCATTATTTGTTGACTAGTAGGATTTTGTGACAGCATACTACGGTGTTGTATACGACTATCAGAGTTACTCTTGGTCTGCCCTTGTCAATCACATCGTGAGCCCCTTGATTATAAATTTCGAGGAATCTGTTATGTGGAGGATATGTTACACAGTAAATAAACTCAGAGGAGTGAATTATACACACAATCAGAATTTTTTATTAATATATATAATTCTATATATAGAAAATAATAGAAAATAAACATTTTAGCTTGTGGACTAGTTGAAACTCACCAGAAGTAGACGAATACAACTGATTTGAGGAGAATGCAATTCAGGGGCAACATTTCCTAACGTTATTTTCCTACTGTTAATTTCACTTCATACGAAAATAATGAAATTAGTAGTTCACTGACCAGCTACTGTACCCACTGAAGTTTCCACCATAGTCATGGCGAACAAAACGAAATTTGTCGAGAACTGCATACAAAATTCAATCTTCAAAGTGAGCTGCTACTAGAAAAATTAATTAGTCGTCTCAGATACGAGCTCCTGGTCTTTCCATTGGGACGAAACTAAACACTTATCTGGAGCAGGTTACTAGCTTTTAACAAAGTAAGAATAATAATAACCTAATAAAAAACAATTTCTGACTTTTGTCGGAAAGACTTTCACACATCATAATTTGGGTATTTCGAAATAGGATCAATAAACACAACAGGCGAAAATCCAAACAGGATTCTGAGAAGATCACGGAAGCAACTGAATTTAATAAAATCAAAGAATTAGAGTGGAATAAATAAGTAAAGATATAAGCGCACACCATAAAACATAATCTCGAATTGGTAGATAGATGATAGATAGATCGATGATAGATAGATCGATGATAGATAGATGATAGATAGATGATAGATAGATGGTAGATAGATGAGCACCAAAACGACAATGTGTACGACCTGTTCAATCCTGCCCGAAAAACTGCACGCTAGTTACGAAACTGACTTGATAAATGTAACTGAGATCAGCATGACGTCATCAGGGGGATGCACACAGAGTCAAATCTTAGAGCGCGATAACTCCATCATGGCACTAAAAAGATACACAAAAATCTACTAACTCGAACAGTATATTTTACTCGGGAGATGTAGGCGTATTCGGAGTAACTAAGATATATATATATATTCTGGAAGACCATAGGCGTCGAACAGTTATCTCAGTTGGTAAGAGCGCAGAGATAGCTATCTTAGGACTCGGATTCGATTCCCACCATGTTCATACATTTTCGAGGATCATTCTCTTATACGCCAATAGCAACGAGCTTACATAAATTCAAAAGTTACTTGCTTGTGTGAAAATATATGGAAAGGACTGAACATCTGGCCCTGTAGGGTTTAAACTAGTGAAGCCAAGTAAAGTTTCGACGCCCAGAATTACAAGGATTAACATTTAAGGCATTAAAGTAAATTGGAAATATTGTACCTGACATATGCATTATCAATAGCATTATCAACCGAAATTAGCCATTGGTGGCGACAAGGTATCCATTGCAATTTGGAACATTGAGACTTAAAACAAAATTAAATGTTAATGAAAAATGTTTCAGTCCACAAGTAAACATTGACACACAAAACTCCTTTTTAACAGAAGCTTCAAACTAAAGGTAGATCAGATATACTTGTTTGGATATATTATTGAATATGTACTTGGTCAACCCGATTAATTTAACCATATAGATATCTTTAAGATGGCAAAAAGCCCCGAAAAACCATTATTCTTAATCGCTGCCTAACATTATTTCTCTACCTTTCCGAGGGTAATACCATGTACTTTTGTGGAATTAAGAAAAAATACAGATTAACTTTCAAGTGACTTATAATTTTACATTAAACAATATATTATTATAATTCGCTATACCATTTTATTATTACACACTGCATACTCTTCCTGGTGATCATATCTCTAGGATAAGTATGCGATCATTTATGGAACAGGAAGCCTCAATAGAAACATTAGCAGACCTATAATCTTACGTAATTATTACACCTAGGCATTCGATATGAATAGTCCATTGCAATGGTATTCACCGAATTAATTATAGGGCTACTCGATACCATTTGCAATGCCATATCCGCCGTATGTACATGAACACGAATTGGCTAATTCAAGTGAACCAGTCACGCCAAAAGCTCAAACTTCTGAGTCCGATTCCTGAAACCATTCTGTTTAAACGCACTTTCACCAAGACCTCTTAAGTGCCCAAATATTCCTAATCGGTCGACTCATGCATTTATTTAACCCCCTATGCATTAGAATCACAATCATGTCGCACAAAACTCGTTTTTAGCTGTTGAAATGTACGTTGGGTTTCCGACTTTTGGACCGTCAATTTTTTGAATGCAAAGTTGTGAAAGTAAAAATTCCAAATCATTCAGTGGTTTCCTATCAGATCACGTTTCTGATAAAAAAAATTAACCGCCAGAAAAAGATAGTCACGTGCAAAAGGTCAACAATTGGAAATATTGTAAAGTAGTAAAAATGTGATTTCGATTGTAAAAATAATCATTTTCCACGCCCGTTCTAAATGCTACGTAAAAGTGGATAACCGACTAGAATTACGGGAAATTATGTAATTTTAATTTCCATAAACGAAACGTTTATATAACATACTATAGAATCTTACCCTTATATTTAAATGGAAAAGCTGTAATAATCTTTTCTAGGTATCTATTGTAGTTTTGTTTTGGACATGAGCTATATCTGGCACTTTTCTGGTAGAACATTAGCCTTTATTTGCACATTATTAAACATAAAAAAACCGGCTTCATTGCAGCCTAACCACCAACTTAAATTACGAAATACTTGAATATCCTCCTACAAATCGCTTAAACGAAAAGTAATAGTGGTTCGTTCCTTTGAGTATCTGGTCCACTTTGTGAAAGGATTCGTTTGAAATAAATAAAGAGACTAGTGAGAATTCAAGTGGACGAACAGTAAAGAACTCAAGGAGGACGGATTTCATATCGTGATAAATATTCCGTAATATTCATGTTTTTGAAGTCTATTGGGAGAAAGTTGTAAGTCTGAGTGACAGGTAGGTACGCTGGGGGCGAGCACGCGTCTATCAAAATAGGTACGGCGGTAAGTGTGCTATGATCACGGTCAACATTTAATTTCAGTTTCATGAAACGCTATGAAAGTATGAGCCACAACTTTTGTACCGTTGGTCAATATAATTTCCCCAGCATACATTGATCTGTTTGCTCTGAATTTCCTGGCTACGATTTACCCATTAACGACAATAGAAATCAATATTTGTTTACGTTTAAATCATGATCAACTAGTTCAAAGATAATTGTGAGAAACTTATAAGCAATCTGCGAGCCGAATATGTTGAAACTGTATTCGAGTTGGGATTATGGTCAGAAAATTATATTGACCGACGGTACAAAAGATGTAGCTCATGCTTACATAAAGTTTAATGAAACTTAAATTACATGTTG
The DNA here is from genome assembly GCA_004367975.1 of Mesochordaeus erythrocephalus. Classification (NCBI taxonomy): domain Eukaryota; kingdom Metazoa; phylum Chordata; class Appendicularia; order Copelata; family Oikopleuridae; genus Mesochordaeus; species Mesochordaeus erythrocephalus. The sequence continues at coordinate 25,781 of SCLF01322364.1, forward strand.
ACCATGATCATAGCACACTTGCCGCCGTCTCTATTTTTATAGAGGCGTGCTCGCCCAAGCCTAGCTCCACATCACTCAGACTTACAACGCTCTCCCAATAGATAGACTCCACAACACAGGCACCGCTGTACTAGAAAACGCCTAATGAACTACTACGTCAAAGTTTGATTAGAAATGAAAATTGTTTAGAAGAATATTGTAACACTGTTTGAGCAATAGAATACGGCTGCCACCTTACCCACCCACACACAAACATCCACAATATAATAACTCGATATAATGTTACTGCCATTTTTTTCAAGTCGCCTCAATTTCCGAATACAAAAATACTCAATTTTGGGGTAAAATAAAACGTTTTCTTTGTGCTTCAACGACAATAATGAATCCACTTCAATAAAAATTATTTTTTTACCATTCAAATTTATTTTATATAAAATTGCATTTTTGAATCGGGCCTCAGAGCCAACCCATGCATGAAAACCAGTATATTGTGCTTTTATTACAGTAGGGAGCATTCTAACCATTCCACGCATTATTAATTTCAATATCCTGTTCACTGCTCTGGATACGAGAATATACATCATTTAATACTGTACTTAAGGAGGGTGGTCGAAACTGGATTTTATTATCCAGTGGGAATATGTAGTTTCCTATATCACATACGTCTAACAAATAAATCATACCGGAAGTTCCACAAACACCTCTTTCGGGGAACTTATTAGACTAGAAGTATAACCGAAATTGCCAATTTTTACCACCGTTAAATAGGCTGTTAGCCTAGCTTTCTTCGCTCAAAGTTTCAACGGAAAATATAGTTCAGATACGGAAAAGAATAGCGAGGGTTAGGTACTTGCTGGCGTATGACATAGGAAACTATGTGTTACCACGAGTTAACATAATCTGTAACCCCATTTTCTGGGGACATCCTCGACCAGCCTACCACTCCGAGATTTATATTAATGGCCAGATAATCCGAATTTCAACTCGCCTATCAGTTTCCAAACTAGTTTGGACGGACTGATAATAGACCTCGATATGAACCGCCTTATCACTTCACGCAACTCACTACCACAGAAATGACGTAATGAATATCTAAAAGTATTGAGTTGCGTGAAGTGAGAGGGCGGTTCATATCAAGGTCTCTTATCACTCTGACCAAACTAGCTTGGAAACTGGTTGAAATTCGCATTAGCTGCCTATTAATAGAAATCTCGGAGTGGCAGGCGTTGTCGAGGTTGGCCCCATTTTCTGTTGAAATACAATGAAAGGCACAATAGCTCGCCAATTTTCTAAAAACCAATACGTCTTCCGGTCATTTTTTGTGTAAACAGAAATATTATAAGCTAAACAATGTACTCAGGTGGTACTAGGACCTTCCACGAACTAACTAATGAGTGACCTCCAGAGTAAACCTACGAGTGCCATTTATCCCCACTCCACGTTATTTATTTGATAGAACACTATATTTATCAATTTCGATTTCGCGTGCGAGTCATGTGATTCTTATGGGTTATGTTGGGAAATAGAACACTGAAATATAGAACACTAATAAAATACAATAATGCGTCGAAGGGTTAAGATAAGTCTACTCGATAATAAATTAGTTTTTTGTGCAATATCAACAAGTTAAAGCGGAATATTCCTATTATTGGAATAAGATACAAAATCGACTGTTTAGTATCAATATCAATCTTTAGAAGAAATGGACTCTCGGTGTACTAAAATCATATTTTGCAAGTTTTCTAGTCAATTTCAAGTCGCAAGTACCGTTGGAGGTGAATGTCAAAGACCAAAAGTAGACATTTATGTCCAAAATTACCGTATATTATATATGCGACTTAGAGTACATCCATTTATGTATCATATTAAATCTCCCAGGCAACCTTTTTTAGTATAACTCGCAATCAATCTTTCGGCCCGATCTGTCCCTCGAGAATAAACTAATAATTGCAATCTCCAGAATTACCAATTTTTTATTACTCTAATATTAGATAAGGATGTAAAGGCCTGTAGTTATTACTACACCAGAACATGCCTTAACGCGCCACCTTCGGCGAAAAAAAAGTGGCGCGTTAAGGTAGGTTTGGCGCGTTAAGG
>SCLF01323473.1:0-16296 GCA_004367975.1 Mesochordaeus erythrocephalus
TGTTGTTTTTTTATTATTCTGTTTTTCTGTACCAACAAGGATACCCAGAGAACAATAATAAATTAAAAGCGAGTTCCTACCGTCAAAACTCTTAGTGCTATAATTAGTAAACCGTGTATTTTGTCTTTTTATTATTCTGTTTTTCTGTACCAACAAGGATACCCCGAGAACAATAATAAATTAAAAGCGAGTTCCTACTGTCAAAACTCTTAGTGCTATAATTAGTAAACCGTGTATTTTGTCTAATACTTTGTCTGTAACGAGAATGATACAAAGGCAAAAATAGAGGTCTGACCGTTGAGATAATGGCAGGTAAATTATGCAAATTAGTTACACTGAACGTTTTTCATCGTCACTATTTCTGTATGAAGGGTATTTGAAATCCCTATAATAAGTTACAATTTGAAGCAGATCCATCCATTCGTTCTCAAGATATTTTCGATAGAATAGCGTTTTTGACGTGTTAAGGGACAAAAGTCCCTTTGGGGTATCCACTGGTTAAACGTTATAGACATCAAAAATAAAACCTCGAATACAGATTTTAAACCCAAAATACACCCTAACGCGTCTCTCTAGGTATCTGCTCCTTCTATTCATATTCTCATGTATTCCTAATTGTCGGTTATCTAATAGACTGGTCTATATCACCTTCACTAGCAATGTGAATTAGTTGCACGTCCAAATGAAAACTAGAAGAATTGATCAACGAATACACACATATTCCCAAATAATTGACAATCGATAAAATCAAGTTTACGAGAGAATACCTGGTTGTCGAACGTCTATTTTCTTTGTCCACTTAACTGTGATAAGGCTGAATATTCGACCAATTTTTCAATGAAAAAAATCGAAGTTTCAATTTTTAGGTTCATTTCCGGTCCAAATTTCTGGTCGCCAGTTAACCTAAAATATGCGCAATAAAATTCTAAGCGGGAATTCTGCTTAACGTTTTCCTATCTAAGACACAGCTTTCTTAACCAGTGGAGACTGCGAGCGAAATATCCTGTAGAGACCGTTTAGAAATATTCGTCCCTACGCTCTTTCAATCCAAAACGGAGCAATATGTTGCGTTGAAACTTTGAACGATGGAAGCTGTGCTTAATCGGTGTTTAAATTTTGTTAATATTGCTTACCGATAAAGTATGAACAACCGGAATATAAATTTTCAGGGCACTTAGCTTAATAATAGTTATGTATTATTGGCCATTTTTTTGTAATTAATTATTATCTATATGTTTACAAACACACCCATAATATAAAGGTTTTAACGCGAAATTTCATTCAAATATATTTTCTCGATCAAATAATATGCCTAAAAATCCCAAAAATTCACCGTACCTAGCTTAATAACAGATATTTATTATTAGTAATTATTCACTGTATATTTGCTAGTACTTCATAACGTTTCGATTTTATTCCTCGTAAGTCTCTTGTAGTCTCTATATTTTCCTAGTTTAATATGTCAATCAATAATTATCGATTTTTAGTTCTCAGATATTTCGCCAATTCTCCAATATTGAGCGATATGGCTAACGTTCTCACAATGAATGGAAAATGTTATAGAGGAAAATGTTATAGAGAGAGACGAAATCATTTTCGAAGATCTTGAAGATGCTGAAGAAATTGAGGTTGATTTGGAAAAAATACAAGTGAACTAATTACAGAGATAGATTTTTATGTCGAAACGGAAGAGGCATTTTTTTGTAAAAAATGTACTCGCTCTCTTCCTAGCACTATCTCTCTCTAATTTAGACACAGATGCACCTTAAATTCAATTACAAATATAAAAAACCAATATAAGAACGTAGTTTTTTTCTGCAACAACAAGGATACCCAAAAAAAATCTGAATTATTCGAGTTAAAAGACTTGGATTTATAATTGGAAAACCGTTGGATTTCTGAAAAAATCGAGACTGCGTCACTATTTATTTAATAAAAAATGATATTTACCACGTGAGACCATTATGTTTTTTATATGGCAACATGGATACCCAGAGAAAAATAATAAATTAAAAGCGAGTTCCGACCATCAAAACCCTTAGTGCTGTAACTAGTAAACCATTTGATTTCTTCAAAAATCCCGACACTGCTCCAGTAATATTCGATATAAAATGTTCTGTAAATCATAAGACCGCCATGTTTTGTATGCCACGAGAATCATACATAGGCATATCACTGACAAAATTTGGATGGAAATAGACCGCTGAGATAATGGCAGTATAATTTTCTAAGTATCACAAAAAGTCACAAAAAGTGTGATCAGGGTTTTGCTCTGCCAAATTAGTTACACTGAACCATTTTCATCGGCACTATTTTTGTATGAAGGGTATTTGAAATCCCTCTAATCTGTTTAAATTTGGAGCAGATCCATCTATTCGTTCTCCAGATATCTGCGAAAGAAGAGCGTAATTGAGATCCCTAAGGGTCTCCACTGGTTCATCAATTTATTCCCGTGGTTCGATCCAAGAATTTCAAAGAATTTCATAACATAATAGCCTGGTGGAAGAGGTAATAATGTAAATATACGTATATATTAAATTGTAGATAATAATTAGGAATAATTAAGACTGTATACTTGTTAAACTAAATGTTTTAATCTATTGGATTCATTTCAAGTCATTAGTCGGAGCAATATGTTGTATGATTGTCAAATTACTGATTTGATTTTAACTAGCAAAGACTTACAGCAAGCCATAGTGTCATAAATATATTTGAATAGTGTTTTATCGAGCGTTAAGGCGAAATAGACACGTTTATATCGCCCGCTTGAGTTTACTTATACGGTTCATGAGATATGTGAACATTGAAAATAGTTATGTTGCTGTTATTCAATTGCTTTGCGTATTTTGAAATGGTTACAATTGGGAACCCTGAATAAGTATTGCACTGTTAGTATATTGGTCCTCATAAGTCACGTTATTTACCGCTGATACCCACTTTACTGATCATATGATTATAGTGTTATCATATATTCACGTCAGTCCTGAAGTACCGCTCGATGTTTTCCTAAGTAAGATACAGCTGTCTTAGATACTGGTCAGAATGGCCCCCAGGACTCCGCCTCAAAATTACACGCGGAATCTTTTACGACCATTTTTAGACCGGAAGTGCTTCGGAAATTCATTTTTTTGGAGTGACATAGAATTTTTGCGTGGGATAATGAACAAAAGCCGGGGTTGTTAATAAATGGCGTTCCACTGTTTTCCTATTTATGACAGCTCTGTCTTACATATCAACACATTGAACAGCATCTCCGAATAAAATTCCACGGTGCAGATTTTGCTAGAAATCACAACCCGAAGGGAACCCAAAAATTAAAAAAACAAATCCGAAAATTTACGTCGAAAAATTTAACGGTGAACGGAGAATGCATGCTCTCAGAAAATTGACTTCAGCGTTTACGAACTTCTTCAGAATAATTGGGTTGTTCCGTGTTTGCTTTTCTAGTCCTCAATTATTTCTGTTATTTACATGACATCTATAGACCAAATATCGAGTGTGACATAGGTGCTCTCCGATGGACACACCCATCGGGGTTTTTACAGTCAGAGCGAATCGTTCTTCGTTTCCATCTAACATTGAAACTAATGACTATTTGTTAATGAAATGTTCAGCATTAGTTAGCTAAGTGTTGACGCTTTCAACTTATATATTTAGCTTGGAGATCAGGCTTCTAGAAATCGCGTACTAAGAAAATCTATTTAGTGTCAAATTCAGAATTATATGTCGGAAACGCCTGCTATTCCTTTCCATCTAACATTGAAACTGATCAATATTTTTTAATACAATCTTCAGAGTTAGTTAGCAAGGGGTTAATGCTTTCAACTGATATATTTGGCCTGCAGGTAGGCCTTCTAGAAATAGCTCGCTAAGGAAAAATGTAATTGCATTAGTTAAAATCCAAGTTTAAATTCTTCTCAACCGATTCCCGCGCGAAAATTGTATTAAGTTTGTAGAAATTCTCGTTTGGTAGGTATATTTAAATTATTTGACTGTTAATTGGACGTGCTAATTTTACATTAGTTAACCCGCAAGCTGAAATCTATTAGAGTGGTGCCTCCCAGGAGAACAAAAACACTAACCGGTCTCGGTGCTAACAGTGAGCAGCAATTAACAGACGACAATGAGCGAAACAATTTTAAATGTACCTAGCAGAAGAGAATTTATACAACGTTAATACAATTTTGGCGCGGCAATCGCTTGAGAGGAATTTAAGTTTGGATTTTAATTAATGCAATTACATTTTCTTTAGTGAGCTAAGCTAAATCTCCTAGCTAAATATATCAGCTGAAAGCATGAACACTAGTGCTGAAAATTGCATTAAAAGATATGGATTACTTTCAATGTTAGATGGAAATGAATAACAGGCGTTCCCGACAAATAATTCTGAATTTGACACTAATTAGATTTTGCTTAGTACGCTATTTCTAGAAGCCTGATCTCCAAGATAAACATATCAGTTGAAAACGTGAACACTTAGCCAACTAACGCTAACAATTTCATTAATACATATTGATTAGAGTCGATGTTAGATGGAAACGAAGAACTATTCGCTCCGATGGACACACCCTAAAATAGTATAGTGAAAGAACAAAAAAAATTAGCGATGAGTCATGAGTTTAAAAAACTCAAAACAGTGCATGGGGGCTATATTCCAGAAACGGTGCACATGAGTTAATTATCCGTTTCTGATGTACCTCTATGTACTTGAACTTTTTGAAAATATTTTTCTACTAGACATCTTCCCGCGCAACACACCGCTATGATTTCCGGTTTGAAAAACAATTTCCTGTTTTTAACTACACTTCCGTATGATACTACATTAGTAAAGATTGGAACAATTCTTTGGAGGGGTCGTGGGAGGCAAATTCATCGTAGCAGCAATCTAACAAAATTTACGGCCCGATTAACGGGCAAACGTTTTAAAATGACACACTACATCGTGCCGGCTAACATGCGTGATACCCTTTTTATAAAACTTTTTCTGTGAGTGAATAGTGAGTGAATTCAGTTCATAATGACATGCAAAGTTTATATTTTCTCTATACAAAGGTCTTATCAAATATCGGGAAGTCTGATGAATTCTAAGTAAGGTCTTATCAAATAGGCATGAAGACTTTAAGAAAAAGTCTTAATGAGTAAGACTAACAGAAAAATAATCTTACCGAATATATTAGTAAGGCTCTTATTAAGTCGTATATCTACTACTTTATACTTTATAAGTGACTTCTCTAAATTTGGAGTCTTACGAAAAATCCAATATAGTCTTACGTATTATGGAAAAAGACTTTCGATAAACTTTGAATAAAGTTTACCAAATTTGGTTATGACGTTAAGGAAAAGTCTTAATGATAAGGCTTCTATCAGGAAAACGAATCTTACCAAAGATATGGATAAGAGTCTTACAACTGCTGTGTGATTACCCCGTTATTTCATACCAAATTATTCGCAAGTTTGGAAAAACCTTATGAAATTATGCTCTAGGCTCTATGATTTATGCTTTATCAATGCCTTCTCTAAAGTGGAAAAGTCTTATTAAAATTCAGTGGAGTTGCAATATGGAAAGAGACTTTAGAGAAAAAGTATTTATGATTATGATATTAACAGGGAAAGAATCTTATCCAAGGAGATGGGTAAGAGTCTCTTTAAGTCGCATGAGTATTATTGTATATTATATAGAAATATCTTCTAAACGTTGGAGAAGTCTTACGAAAAATTGAATAAAGTATACCAAATATGGTTACGACTTTAGAAAAAAACTCTTACTGAATAACAATATTGCAACAGTAGTATATTAACTTATTTATATTATATAAAAGTCTTCTCCATTTTGGAAAAGTCTTTTGAAATTTAAATAAAGTCTTACCAAATATGTTTATGACGTTAGACTTATTAAACTTATTAAATTTGGCCACAGACAAATTTACCTCACCAAAGGTGGCTTTTGGGCTCTATATGAACTCAATATCGGTTAGCTGAATATAGTTTAATTTAAATATTCAACAAAAAGAGTCTAGTAAAGCATATAGCTAGCATCAACGAACCTTCCTGACATCAAAACCAGGGATAATTATCTTTTACTTCAATGTAGCATTTTATTTAAAGATAAAATTATATAGTGTTGTATTAAAGTCATTTGAGAACAATTGTTTTGAAGAAGAGTAAATAAATACATTTTAGAAATACAAATTTTGTAATGACGGAAACGAGAAGCCGGAAATATTCAAGCGAATGACTAAGAGGACGACTCCCTTAATCGGCAAGCCCAATAAGGCAAACAAAATAAAAAACACCTTATAAGAAGGAACCGATGAGAGGGAAAAAAGCATATGACACCAAACTTTTACTAAGACGATTATGCAGTGGATGGACGCTCCATAATTGATGGCGGTCTATAAGCGAAAGCGTTGGAACTAATCATAAGGATGGCTGAAGCTCTTACTAAAAGTAAGAAAGGCTTATTGGAAGTTGATTCACATCATGGAACACAAAATACAACGTGAAGATGTAGAATTGCCGGGAGATCAAGAAGGTGGTCAAGAATGTCACCAAAAACAACAAGCTACTTCCCATAATCAATAAATTGAATTGGCGGAGTTGGGAAAGTCAGTGGAAGACTGGACTAATGCAACAATTGAAGCCGAGAAGAAATTCTAGGAGGCTGATAAAAAGTAACCAGGCCTAAAGTATCGTGGACGTGAATAATGTGAAAAAGATAAAACAGTTGGGACAGAAATCCTGATGCTCAAAGAAAAAGATTTGTGTCTACAAGATTTGTATATTTATATTTTGTCTATTAGATTTGCCTTTTGGCGTACATAGATTTACGTAAAAAGACAAATAACGTAATTTATGTCTGAATACATCTAATTAGTACAGACATTGTTTATAGGTTGTACCCTATATAAAGCAATTTTGGTATTTCTTTATTTAACATCTGTTCTAACAATTATCTTACTGTGATCTCCAAGCCGGGCAGAAATTATTACTAGTTCATCACAGAATATAAAACCACACGATAAATCGCGAGATGATTCTGAGTTGGCCGTCGATTTTAGAAAATAGAGATTAAATAAAATATAAGTTAATTATATTAAGTTATAAAATTAACACCGTTATTGTATATTATATATATAATATTCGTCGGCTAGTTGTAATAAATATATTCTTGGTAGCGTAAAATATACTATATTTTAATATGTACGCCCTATCTGTGAATTGAATTTGAACATCGGCATTAGGAGTGACATCGTCATCTTGTAAGTCTTAGTTTTCCTAAAATAATAATTCAATTTTTTGGCGGTAAGTGAATCCTCAAATTTTTCCAGGTCAGGAGGAAGTATTACAGTCATGACGAGACCATCGGTATATGGAATATCGACAATAGCGAAGTTTCGTTTGGAATTGCGATACAATCTGAAATGATTTTCTTTGTCTAGACTCATAAATGCGGTTTGAGTATATCCGCTGGGAGTCCTGAAAACGTCCTGAAACGTCCTGTCGAACTTTTCAGCCCATTTGCCATTGAAGAGCACTGCAGTTACAACGGTCATTAGAGTCGAATCATCCAGATTATCCGGTGAAATAAGATTGTTGATTAGACCGTCAGTCCTGTTGGTTACCCAGTTATTTATTGTCTTTGCAGCCTCATGATTTTTGCTGAAATCCAGTTTTGATACTTCGGCGCCCATTGTACTTTTACAAATATCGACGTAATCATCGTACAAATCGAACCTCTCGTTTATAAATAAATTTGCAGCTTGACTAACAGATTGATGTCGAGAAACGTTTTGTGCCGCAGTGATTACCCTCTTGAATTTTTCGGGATCACCTGAATAATTGAATTATACTACGTGCAGCGTGATTCGTTAAAAGTGGTCATATCACTGCCTAGGAAGTATGAGTAACCATATTTAAATAAACGAAACGATAAAATATATACAGTCCTCTACCCAAGTTAAGGGCGGTTTTGTGACCAATAATAATGTTCTAATGAGCACCCTATAACTATCGACCCTTTATCAGAATTCATTCCTTTTTTCTCCTATTTCTTTGCGTATCTTTCGCCACCTCAGCACACGCATTATTATTATTATACACCCGTTTTATTATTATATACAGTCAATTACCAAAATTAAGGGAACCCGAGTTAAACACGATGGCCTAGTGAAGAACGTTCATTGGAACTAATTATCGTCCTTAACTCGGGTAGAGGACTGTAATTTATTTTATTATATGTTATAAGAGTCAACAATGCAAATATAAAAACAAAATATAAAATTGTAAAAAAGCAACGCGGCCTGAAATTTGTAACCAATCATAGGTGTATTGGTTTAGCAGGATGTGAATGTATTATGAAGAATAATAAGCCCCGACTAATATGCTCACAATGAAGTATTGACAATAATTCCATTCAAACAACACCATTTTATATTATAAAAAAATGAAACATATACATAAATTATTGGCGTTTTCAAAATGAGACTTTTCAGGAGGAATACATTTCACGGCTAAACTTTATTTCGATTAAACGTTATTTAGTCAGCAGTATGTATGACCATAAATAGAGTCAAATTAATATTTACTGTATTTAAATATGGATGAGATCTCTTTGGCAAAATTCAGACATTTTAAGTCCAATTTTAACATTATTGATAGATTATCCTCCCCTGGAAATATTTATAAAACAGGGTTACACAGCCCATATTTGAGATAATTCTCAGGGATAATCCTTTCTTAATTGGGGAATGAAAATACATAGGAAATAGAATTACTCCTATTAGCATTTTGACCAAACGCATCTGGTCACCCTAACTGTATCTCCATCTGCTCCATGACATAACAGGCCAAAGCCATGCGCTATATTAGTTGGAGAAATAATTTGGTTCCCTTTCTCTATAGAGAAAAATTGTATTGCGATATCGAGACCAATATATAACAATTTCATCTCCAATTCTAAACATAAAATAAGTTATATTAATAGCATATTTTAGTAGAGAAACCTAACGAAGTTAATAGCACAATGATAAAAAATGGAAAGCATAGATATTTCCTGGAATAAACACAAACTAAGTAATTTGTTTTATATATATATACCAAAATGGTATATTTTCGACAATATTTTCGACGATATTTTCGACGTTTTAGAAATTTTCCAAATACGCCTCCAAATATTTGTATTGATACTTCGGTGGTTTCATCTAGAACGACGGACAATAACGTATCGACGTCATCTGTTTTAGCGGCGTGTTAATCCGAAAATACAAATTCATTAATTCTCGACTTGCCAACACCCTCTTAGGCTAAACTGAAGTAATCGACATGTTCATTATTGTAAACCTGCCGCCCTAAAGCAGTTAAGCTAAATATAATTTCGAACATTTGTATGTAGATGAACCAATAATAAAAATAGTGTAAGGGTTCCCAGTTGACCAGGGCTGAACCAATAAAAAATCATTCAATGAGGAAATATAAATAAGTTGACAACGCCTATATCCGACGTTCCATATTTATGGATAGTTTAGAGATTTGAGGCATTATGATTGATATTACTACGATATTACAATTTAATTGACAAAACTAAACTGGTGAAACAAGTGTTTGAAACCCGGTTTTGGGTAAAACCACCTTAATTTGTATTAACTTCATTGATTAAATGTTACTGAAATGGTTCATTTTCTATTGGAGATAGAAAATATGGGATACTGCGCTAATGTTCTATAGCACGATATTATATAGCGCGGTGTTCTGTAGCGCGATTGTTTATCATCTCTCGCAACTTTCGTTAGTCAAGAATATGCGAATCACTATATATAATACACAATGAGCATCTTCCTTAACGATAGATGATGACGTACCATCCAGTACATTGTCGGCTTAAACTTGCTATGTATCAGGTAACAACATATAAGTAATGACAGTTCACAATTATAGACGGTCCTTCAAAAATATGTAGATGGGTATTTACAACATGTTTTCTGCTTATTCTCAATTGCGAAAAAATAAATAATTTATGAAAATATAATTTATCTATATAACACAAATATCAAGAGACCTTTACTTAATATAAGATTATTATTGTAGAGAGCAGACGACTTCCTATGCCGGCTAGCCAACCAGATATCTTGAATAGAACCAGTGTATTGGGTTCACCATGGAACGAACCATCCGTGAAAACGAAAAAGTAAGATTTCACAGGTATAAATTCATTAACAACTCCATCAAGAATGGAATTATTTTGGCCTTGGCATCTGAAGGGATATTCAACCCGAGATTAATTTATTTTAGTTACACGAACCTAATCTACAAGGAGTTTTGCATTTATCCCTATTGTTGGAAGATACTAATTTGTGGCGTATAAAAGGGTTAAACCGATAATATCAACGCACCAAATCCAATTAACTTGTTATATTGTAGAATCCTAAACATTCGAACACGAATGGATAGATTATCTCTTTCTGGGAGATGCTCTTCTCTCGTAGATACCTCGGCATACCTCGATATTCAGTGTAACTAATTTGTCAGAACAAAAGTGTTTTCTCGCATATTGTGAAATCCAAGTGATTTTCAAAATTCAACTACCGTTATCTCAACGGTCGGATCTCTATTTCAATCCAAATTGTCATTACCTTGTCATTACAAACAAAACATGGCGGTCTTATCATCTACAAAACACTGTTTATTGAATATACACTGAAGCTGTGTGGGTATTTTTTTGAAGAAATCCAACGGTCTGCTAATTACGGCTCCCGAAATTTTAACGGTAGGAACTCAGTTTCAATTTATTATTTTCCTTTGCGTAACATTGTTGGCACAGAAGAAACATAATGGTCTCATGTTGTAAACAACATATTTTTTAATAAATACCGCAGGAACTCAGCTCCAACTTATTAATTTGCTTTGGGTATCCGTGTTGGCACGTTCTTATAGAGTATAGTTGTATTTTTTATTGAATGTATACTAAAGCTATCGAAATTAGGGAGATATTACCAATTTGGTTGTTCATGACATGCCACATATCTCTTCTGCCTTCTTAGAAGGTTTTGTTCTATACAATAGTCTAAAATCACAATGCTTATACTTTTGTAGCATACCGGATTTTACAATACTTTCAAGAAAACTAACTCGGCGAAAAATAGCGTATTTGGCAGACCAAAACTGTTTTATCATCTCCGCGAAAAATAATTGATGAATTATTTTTATAATATACTTCTGTATTTACGTTACCTATGGTATCGTTCGTGGTATAATTCGTGGTATCATTCGTGGTATCATTCGTGGTATCATTCGTGGTATCATTCGTGGTATCATTCGTGGTATCATTCGTGGTATCATTCGTGGTATCATTCGTGGTATCATTCGTGGTATCAATCGTGGTATCATTCGTGGCTTTTTAGGCATATTTTGTAATACTAATTTCTAAGCATATACACCACTCTAAACGTTAACGCACCACATTGAGGTGAGAAAAAGCGGCGCGTTAACGTTCAGTTGGCGTGTTAACGTTTAGTCTGGCACGTTAATGTTTAGTTTGGCGACAAATGAATTGACAGTTATATAACCGTGTACTCTAGGTTACTCTAGGTTATTGATAATGGCTCTTTTTGGTCCAAAAAACGATTAACTCCCCCTCTTTTTGCCATAATCCACCTGAAGTCCTTCTGACCTCTTGGTGTAACATATAAGTTGTCTCCCCATCCTTGGGGTTTGGTTTTTCTCAATTACATGAATGCATTTGCAGAATGATACCCTTGATCGTGTAGTAAGCTTTTTTAGTAAAGTCTCAAGTTCAGTTGTAATTTTCAAGAAGTTGTTCTTCATACTAATCAGTTCGTTCATTTCGTTGTTATCATGTCAATCAAATTTCCCATGCATCTTTCATCTGGATCACCTTTGGCCAATTTTGTCACCTGTTTGCCCATTCATTGAAACGAAGCGGTTCTCCTTCCTTCTCATCTACTAATAATGGCCATTGTTGTGGATTATCTTCCCAAGTTAGAACCTATCCAGCTGTTCCTTCCTTGCTTTCTGCGCATAGATCTTTTTTAACTTCATCACGTTCTCTGGGTATTCGGTAAATATTTCCAGTATCATTGGTACCAGCATTCTTAGCGTAATACATCCTAGCGTTTTTCTTCCATTGCGATTTGTAGTAGGAATTTTACTATCGGCTTTATTTCCGTTGTTCGTGTTATCATCCACATATTTACTAAACCGGTATTTCAAGTCTTTCTGTATTTCCGTCATTTCTGAATATAATATTTATCGTCCTTTTTCCTACTCTAGTATTTCATGTTGAATTTTTATTATTTATCCTTAAATTTCGCGCCAACATCAATGCTGGTGCTGATTTTAATTGCGTAAGATGTAGCCCTGCATATGCATTCAACATTTCACTATTCCTAACCCATCTCAAATGCCTCGTTACGGCCGATGGTTCTACTCCTAATGCCAGAACAGTGACACAACAGGTATTACGACCGGTATGTTTCCCTGGAGAGCTTTTCATACCCAATTTTTTTGCTTTTTGCTCAATTTGATATTGAAATTGATCCCCATTAGTTGGGTTTTCTGTTTTTGAAAATAGAACCCCTGGATTTCCACCATCTATCCAACGCAACCACTGGACAGTCCCAAGACTCCTCTTTTGACGCCGCTAGAGCTAATGCCTCTCTTCTGTTGCCCATTATATTCGCTTTAGACATTCTAAGGTCTATGTGAAATAAACTTCTTCCCCTTACTCTCTTTACTCTAATATCTTGCCACGACAAGCATCAATCCATCGACACCCCGTGAAGAAGGTGAGATAAGTTCTCGTACTCGCCGCTTTCTTATTGAACGGTGTATCTCTTTCCCTACCCGAACTGTCGTTCCATAGTTTTTTTTTCTAAGTACCTTAACTTTTCCGACATTATTATTATTACTCGGTTTTGTATGCAGGGCTACATCTTGCTGATAAGTTCTAATCTTGGCGTCCAACATTATCTTGTTTTCAAAATGTAACGTAACAGAGTGCAGTAAAAATTTTTTTAGCCTGCATATTTGTATTGGGTGCGGGTGTCGACTCTGTTTCTTTATGTACTGTATGAGGTTATGTGCCTGTCTTGGCCCATTGAGCTACTTCTTGGTTGTTGTCCATTCTTGTCCTTGTTATAGACTTTCTCTACTTGTCTTGATGAGCCTGGCTGTGAGCCTCTGTTTCTCTATGTATATCCTCGATAACTTCCGCGAGTCGTTCCTCCATAATATCCACCTCCGTTAGTAATCCCTCTGTATGACCCTCTGTAATACTATGTCCGTTTATATGGATTGACGACTCTCGTCTTTCTGTATGTTTGTCACGTATCTTGGCTTTTCTGCTTTCTTATGCAGTAACTGAAACTTTTTGTAAGGAAGCTCACCCACCTTTAGCAGTGCTTCATCTCCTTGCGCCTCTTGTTTATGTATATACGTCATCTTGTTTCGTAGTGTATCACATGGCAACTCTTTCATTCGTCCGATGTGTTTTTTGATGTTTTTTGACTGATGTTTTTTGTTTCCCCATGTCCGCCATTGTTGCTGTTGTAGTTGTCCGGAAAACTATTTGCATATTGTCCAAACAACGCCGTTAACTTGTCATGGTCCGAATATTCCTGGTCCTCTATTAGCATCTTCCGGAGTTAACAGATATAGTTCTTTGAAGTTTTCTTTGTCCGGTAACACTTCATCCAGAAAAGCTGGCGCTGAAATCCATTTCTGGAAATATTGTGTCGCTCTTTTAACCACCGGATAATTTCGTCCTACTTTAATAGCCAATTTTTCCTTTCGATTTTCCATCTTTACAAGCTTATCCTGATATCTTTCTAAACTTGTTAGTATGCTCAACGTTTTCTTGCTCGCCAGTGTTTGTGTGTCATATATGTCCATAGCTTCAATCTTTCGATCCAGGTCATTTTGTGACTGTGCTCCTGCTGTCAACTCTTCCTTTCTCTCTATCATTCTGACTAAATTATTTTCTTGCATTGCTGCTAACTTTAATGCTTTCTGTGCTTTTTCTTTTCCATTTTCCATTAGATCTTTCATGTTGCTTCCTGCTTCTTCCTGCTGATCACTCACTGTCAGTCTTTTAATTAATACATCTTGCGTCAAATTAACCTCCCTTGATAGCACCGTTTTAGCTCGGTCTAGGTGTCGATCTCGTCTTTCATGCATTATTCCCACCGCTAGACGTTGAAAATCATCGTCGTCCGAAATTATTTCTCCTGGATTTCAATCTGAATTAGTTAAGATGTTATTTTTCTGTCCAGACCTTACCATTTACACTGGCAGGACTAATTTTACTGGTAAGACCGGTCTTACCGTCAAGCAGCAACACCCTTGACGGTCAGCAACACCCTTGACGGTCTTACCGTCAAGCAGCAACACCCTTGCTTTCAGGTGTGTATGAGTAATGTGTTCCCTAGGGTTAACTCTTTCTCCAACTTCACTCTCTTTGTTTTTAAGACCTGTCTTATGTACATGACTAGTCCTATCCCCAGTCTTCTGTGGCACTATTTGTTTTTCCGAGAAAAAACGTAAGCCCAGTCTTACCGGTAAGACTACTCTAATCGATCCAGCTTATCGGTAAGACCTGATTCTTATAATAATTCAAAGTGTATATACATTTGGTCCCTTCTGGTTCCTTTTGGATCGTTTATTCTGTTTTACCTTTCTTTTATCGACTCATTTTACCATCTGAATAATATTTTTTTTACTGTATTTTTCTCTTAATCCTTCTTTTTCCCTTTTTCCCTTTTTTTTTGCAGTTCGGAAGATGCACAGAACATTGCCTGTGGCTTCGTGTTGAATGAACCACATAATTTCGTACTTCCTATCTGATGTTTTCCTTCCGACGGGATCATCGTTAATGCCGGCATACCGTGCCATTGTCCTTTCAGGATGTGCATCCGTGCTTTTTTGCATTCCATGATAGCCGTAAGCGCTAGTGGCCATTCCGCAAACATGTGTCCTAATACTACTATTTTCGTTTTCCATATTTTTTGTCTAACGTGTGCCAGCACCTTTGGTAGTATGTTTGTTGGTGGAAAAGCATACAGTATCTCTCCTTGATAATTTGTTTCTTCGATAGCAAACAAGTCGCTCGCCCATGCTTGTTCTGTTTGTTGCCATGTAATATTGTTTTTACATTTCTCATTTCTTTTGTTGCCATCACATCTATTGTGAATTTCATTCCTAACTCTTTTTGCCATCTGTTAAAGATTTCTTGGGGCATAAACTCGTCGCTCCAGTCGATTCTTCGTGATGCTGCATCCGCCAACTGATATTCTGTGGCAATCCAGTATATCTGGAACTCAATGTCTGCAGCATGCGCAAATTCGAAAATTTCCGTCATTGTTTCATTCAGCTGTTGATTTGAACTCCCCAGGTTTTTGAACGAATATACCACACTTTGGTTATTGCAAAAAAATGCCACTTTTCTTCCTCGTAGGCTTTCTTTTAGTTCCCGTATTGCCATGAGGATAGTGTATGCCTCCTTATTGTGGATAGCCCATCCTTGCTGCTTTTCATTGAAGTATCTTGTTACCTGCTGATTTTCTGTCTTCGTAAACCAGCAGTATCCTGCTGCTGCCTGTGCTGCATCTGTAAATAAGACCATTTTTGTAAATTTCTACTTTGGCAGCCACGACTATTTTTATCTCCAAATAGTTCAATTCTTGCCACTTATGAAGCTCTTCCGACAATTTCTTATCATTATACGACAATTTGGCCTGCGTTATATTAGCTTTTGCTATGACTCTCGTCATTTGTCTTATGTAGCATTTAATTTTCTTACATGCTACCTGAAAACTGACCGCTATTACTCTGAGCCTCTCCAGTTTTTTTTAAGGCGAATTTGCCTTCCACTTGTACTTCCTTGCATAGCTTCAAGAATTTTTCCCACTTTGCTTCCGGTACTTCTATTGTACCTAATCTTGTGTTTAGTTTCATCCCCAGGAATTGTAATTCAGTATGTGGGTCCATTACTGATTAGCATTACCCCCGAGTAACAATTCAAAGGTACTCTTCCTCTCTCTCCGTAATCACACCCTGTCTTTTCGGCTATCATCTTTTTCTTAAGTAGTTCGCGACTATTGAATTCACCAGTTGAAAGATTGAAGGTGCCTTCGGCAGTCCAAATGGCATGCCGAATATTTTAACCGCAACCCTTCAAATTGAAAAGTTGTGATTCGACTACCAACAGCTTTAGCAGTTGGAAACCTCTTTTATCGTCCAACTTGCATAAGTTATCGTGTTGTCTTATTACTTCTAATATTTGTT
>SCLF01324585.1:0-16296 GCA_004367975.1 Mesochordaeus erythrocephalus
AGCACTCATTCACAAGCATAATTCTTCAGAATAGTCTAGTACATCACCACGGACACATTGTTCGGATTTGGGATATTGAAGTATAAACTAGGAGTCATTGATTTATGTACAGTCATAAAATAGAAGTTCAATAACATAGCAGAAAACGGACATTTTATTTCATTGTAAGGAAGAACAGTATAATTTCTGAGAGTTCTGAAAAGTGAACGGTAGTTAACTGAAATATAGAAAAACGAAACGTGGAATTTCCTCTTCACATTGGTACCAGACTACCAGACAACAACCAATAAAAGTGAACAGCGAAAATATACCTCTTTTTTCCATGCTTCACATGTTTCTCGAATCTGGTTTTCCCTTCGTCTCATACAATCGACTCTCTCTTCAGCTTCCCTCATATCCTTAGATTTTTGTCGTATTTCTTTTATCATTTGAAATTTCTCCCCGGACTCTTTAAAATCGAATCAAATCGAAAAAAATTCAACTATTTTTTGACAAACCTAGCTGACCATCCGTTCGTTTCTCTGAGTCGTACATGCCGAGCATATTCTCATAGTCAGATTAAAAATAGCTGAGGCTGATCTGGGCCTTTTTGAACGTTTTATATTTTTCACCTTCAGATAAACCGGACTCAAGCGTTTTCTGTATTTTCCTAATCGCATAATTTCTCTGCGCGTACTTTTCCCACGCCAATATTCAAGATCTGTACAGGAAAATTTAAAACTTCCGTACATAATATTTTATATATATTGTAACAAGTGTAAATATTGATTAACTCTAGGCTATGAATGTGGACTAGAATATTATACTAATAACTATTGATAGGTACATATCGATAGTCCTTAAATTAATATTCTAGTCAAGATTCAAAGTTTATGGTTTACAATATTTACAATTTATACAATACAAATGATATCCTATGTACTTCGTGTTTGAAATTATGAATGGTATAGAGTTACCAATTGTTACTAGAATGGGCAAGTTGTTATATAAATAGCAGTTTGAACAAAAATTTAAATAAAAAAATAACAAATGGGCGACTTCTGTAAGAAGTTCTAAACTCAGATAGGTTTGAATTTATTAAGTGATTTTATTAATCATGCTGTAGAAGACAGGAAAGTTGACCGAGACATTGTAGTTTTATCGAAGGGTCTACATCGATTTATGGATTAAGGGAACAAAACCCGCATTGTCTATATATTATTATATCATTGGGAAGCCGTACCACAAGTAAAGGGGCGAGGATGCTAACCAGAGGTAAAACACAACAAAAATAGTTTTGGTATAACAAATAAATAACAAGGACGGAGTATATTAACAAATAAAAGTAATTTCGCAGATAAACATAATATTTCTGTTGTCGCGTTCATTTCGTTTTTTTTCTCGTCTAGATTTAATCGTAGATATCTATCAAAATGGTGATTTGTCACAATAAACGTCACATAATATTATGGAACTTGTCGAAAAAGACGAATCTAGAACATCTCGGCGTTTTCATACTAAAAAAACGTCAGCCGATTAAAAATGTAAATCTGATTCCTTAGCATCTTCTAGTTCCCGATTAAGTCGGGAAATTTCATCGCCACTTTTGTAGTATTGATCATCCATCTCACGTTTGAGATTTTCAATCGTAATATCTTTGAGATTCGACCTTTCAACAGTTCCAAACATACATACAGCCATGTGGTACCTCATTATATCCAGCTAGGATTTTAACACAATACATATTAGGGCACAGTCGTGGCAGCGAAAACTCGCAAAGTTTAAATTTCGGGCGAAAGAAAAAAATGTTGCTAGAGACCACTATTTTATTTGCCAGGGTGTTACATGGCATGTTAAAATCAGATAACACATTCAGTTAGAAGCGATACCATTCGTAGGCTGCTAGTAACAACTAAAATTCTTCTGAGATTGCTATCTGGACTACGTGTCGTTTTAGGACCTAGATATCATTTTCATCGGGGGGGGGGGGGAAGTTATGGCCTAAATGGAACAAATGCCTTTCTTCTTTCATGTCCAACTGTTCGTCTTTCAGTTTGACAACATTTTCCAACTCGAAAATGGCCTCTCTCATTTTAACAATGTCATTCATCTCTCCAGGCGACAAAGGTCTGGTAATCTCGAGTGGATCTGCACTATACGCAGAATCATTGGTTATTGTAATTGTGTTACCGCCAGGTATTGCGAGCGAGTCCCCTATCGATGACCGAAATGGGGAAGGAGACTTTCGTAGTTCCGGTGAGTATGATCGGCGTGTGTGTCTCGAATGACGAGATCGTGAGCGACTATGCCCTTCACGTGATCCACATCCAGGGTGTAAACAATATTATCGGGTTAGTACACAACGTAATATAATAAAATTATAAAACTTTTGTTTTAAAATAATTTACTGCAAGCTTTCGAACCTTGTGTTCATCATCAGGCTTTTTTGAGTATTTTATGTTTAAAATATTACTCAAAAAAAAAAGCCTGATGATGAACGTAAAGTTGGAAAGCTTGTAATAAATTACTATAAAACCAAAATTTTATAATTTTATTATTATATTAACCGTCAAACCCAATGTACAATAGTATCTTATCCCAACAATAATATAATAAATAATTCTATACCACTTTACCGCGTCCACTCACTGTTTACACCCTATCACGCCTATCGCGGCTTCGCGATCTTTTGCGGTTTCTGTCGCGTGATCTTGAACGACTCCTGCCGTGCGAGCGCCGTTCCGAATTGGGCATGGCAGGAGGCATGCCCATTGGTGGCATTGGCGGTGGAAGGCCCATAGCAACGCCCGGGGCAAAACCGAATGGAGGCATTGGAGGCATCGCTTGGGAACAAAACCCTGGGGGTGGTATAAACCCAGGTGGCGGTAATTGACCTGAATGTGAATTCATAGTAGGAGGTGTATCGGCGTGCCCCAATCTATTATCGATTGAATATATTTCGTCGTAAAGGTCTTTATTAACGTCAAATATGTGGTTTGTGAATTCTTCTCCAGGCACTTCACCTAGATAACAACCTACATATTATAATTAGGTTGGTGAGAGCTAGTGCCCATTGAAATATATATTGCGGTTGAATATGTAGATTAATGTCACATAAAACACAACATTAGTAATATCCTATATATATCTCAGGCACACTTTTTAAAGTATGTCTCAGGCACCATTTTGGTTCTTTTGTTCCATGGAGATTAATCCAATTATTTCCATCGCTAGAATTAGAATATATATTTTCTTTTCAAAAATGTCAAGGATTAATATGCGTTCTAATAATACAGTTTTCATTAGATTTTTTTTTCATAATAAAACTGCTTGTAAAGTTCAGAATGCTTGCATAGTAAGGGTCCCTTCGCTGGTTCGGGAGAACACTAGGTGGAGGTAAATGAAATTTTCGCGTTTAACATTTTACAGTTTATTTCAATGTGTATTCAGTAATCATAATTGTATGCCACTCAGAGTAATTTCATTTTAAATTGAAATGTAGCACTTATCGCAGATTGGACGTACCGCATAATGTATGTTGTGCTACATTATCTTCATTATGTCGTATATGACATAATTTAAATGGAGGTGATTCATAACCAACTTGACCTTCACCAACTGTAGTCACGTGTTCTCTATATTGTTTATATGGTTCATCTTATAAATTCATCTTGTAGTGCTTCGTTATATCAGTGAAATGTTAACGGTGAATATCACATTATTACACGGAAAAACAATAGTGGATCTTTGTATTCTCGAAACGAGTGATCACTCATTGCTTTCAAGCGACTATTTTTTCAAGATATTGACGATCGGTAAAACCCGCGTTACCACTGAATAGATAAGGTCTATATTTCGATCATCACTTATCTATTGATCGATCGTTATCTTGATTAATTTTAGACGAAAAACTTCGAATTTTGGCAAGTAATAGAAATATATAACAGTAGGTTAAAATGTTTTCTTAAATGTTTTAAAGATCGTTTTCACTAGAGGTTCTCTCGGGCAACAATTTGGTGTGATTCGCGATTCAAAATAATCAACTTCCGGTTTTCAGCTGTCACTTCCAGCGGTACTTCCGGTCTAAAAATAGTCCAAAAAATTCCACGTCCAATTTAGGAGTGGGGGTAAGTCCACAATGGTGCCTGAGAGATACTATTATTATAGACGATAGCTAAATGACGGCATGCTTAGTGTTCCCTGTTTTAGCTCCTGAATATATTGAGATTTATTTAAAAATTTTAAATTCTAATGCCAGAAATTATAACGGTTGTGAGTCTACAAAAGATCGGAAAGGAGTCCGAAGATGATTTTACCATTTTTGATTTTCTTGGAAATTTATAAATTTGATAAAATAAATTGACGAGCCTAAAGTTCGAATAATATTATAGGCCTAAATAAGTTTGACGATGAGCTATCAAAAAACGTGCATAAGTATTAACGATGGGATCATAGGGAAAATATTTGCGTTTTCCTACGATTTGGCAGTTACTCAGGATTATTTCCAACCCGGAACTTCGGTGATTTCTTAATCTGAAACCAAGTTAGTAATAATACGTGGCGATAAAGAAAGGTCAGGTGTCAATGGTCATTGACAGAAGTGAAATTACTAGAATCGAAAATGATATCTGCAACATTGGGGTCAACCCCCCCCCCCCTCAAGCGGGAACTGATAGGTTAACCAGCTTTCGTTAGCCTGATAGTCGTATCGTGAGGTACCGACACGGCGTCGTATATAGTTAACCCCGACTAAAGACAGAACGTGAACAACAATTCTTTGAAAAAACATTAAGTTTAACTCCTGAGGGCATGACAGCCGACCGAACTAAATCGTGCAATATGCATCCAACAAATCATCGAAAACGTACTCCCATTATTTGTTTTAAAGGTACGGACCTCGCAATCACATTGTCCAAAATGGAAAACTTCGGGCCGAATTTTTAGTGAAGATACTTTGGGATCTTGGCGTGTTTTCTAAATCATAGCAAAATAGAAAAGTGAAAAATTCGTGATTTTGTCATTTTTTGAAAATTTGTACTTTAGAAATTCTATTTTTTGGGTTATAACTAGGTCACGTGTTAAGAATTAGTGTCGGTCCTTTGAGAAGAACTGAAGATGGAGTCATGGGGCGAATAAGCCCACTTGCGAGCCAATCAGACATACTTCCCGAAATAACATTTTTTTTTATTCTAGTTATTAAAATTGCGAAACAAATTTACGCAGTTTTGGTAATATAAAACATTGAGCGTTAGATCAAACCCCATAACATATCAGATTTTAAGGGTATTTAATAGATTGTGTTATGTAGTTATAGGACTAGAAATAGAAAATGTGATTTCGGGAAGTATGTCCGATTTGGTGGAAAGTGGGCTTAATCCAAGAGATCTTAAACAAGTAACAAAAATCACAAATATCAAAACATGCCAATTATGTTCACTAAAAATTCGACTCGAAACAACTGCGTAAAAACTAAAGTTTAGGACGCTCAAAGTCAATTTTGTCCATTTGGACAATTTGATTTTCGGGGTCCATAGCTTTAAAACAAATAATCGGAGCATATTTTCGATTCTGGCCTTAGGGGGGTTACCTATACGACGCCGTGTAACTTTGAATATTCTGAAAAAATATTCGGAACCGCAAGACAAAACTCTATAAAACTGAGTAACCTGTCAGTTCCCACTTGAAAGGAGCGGTGGTTTTGGCACCGGTGTGTAACTTATGAAACCAGCACCATATGCTATGAACGAATTCATAATAAAGTGGAGTATGATTTTTACGATTTTTAAAATTTTCGACTTTCATATCAAGAAAAGTTATTAGGATTATCATGGCATTCTATAATATTCAAAAAATAAAAACGAGAAATGCTCGGAGTATGACACTACTTGAAAAAAAAAACGAATGACCCTAGTTTCTCATAATAATGAATAAACTTGACTGTCACGATTGGGTGGGTACACCTTGGTGGGGTAAATAACGTAGGTCGTAATGTGACTGAACATACCTATTAATGTTAGGGAAACGGGACATTCATTATTATTTATGTTAAAGGAAGGTGTAGATATTTATGCAAAAAGAATAATGAAATTAATCAGAGACGGCGAAAGACGTGAAATACATTGGTATACGGTGAAACATATTAAAAACGGTGAAAAAAATTGAAAGGCGGTGAACGACGGCGGAATATGGTTATTATTTCAATTATTATTGCCATATACGACGAATTAAATTACAATATATATAGTAGTACATATAATATATTATATTTGATATTATGTAGGTTTTGTCTATTCTGTCGACCGTATTTGTCCGTTAGAATATATAATATATTGTAATAATAACCGTATTCCGCCGTCGTTCGCTATCTGTCAATGTATTACACCGTTTAACAATGTATTTCACAGTCTTTCTATGATTAATTTAATTATTATTTTAACATAAATAATTAATTCTACGTATGCGTTTAACATAAATAATAATGACATACAAAATAACATGTTTAAGTATGTTCAGTGACGAGCGAAACCTACGTAATTTACTACGCCAAGGTGAACCTACCATATTGTGAAGAGTCATTCGTTTTTTCCAAGTAGTGTTCTCTTAATATGTACATTATCTAACCTGGAAAATTTTGGCCCTAATGCCGCCTGTACCATAACCGTTAATTACACGTTTTTTATTACCACTTATTTCATGCGTGATGGTCAGCGCACTCAGGGTACATTAGGCCTGTTCTGGAACTTGTATACGACAAATCCAAATTTGTCAATCTTTCGAGTACCTCGTACCATTCGCTTTGTACAATGGCGTCCCATTTGATTATTAAGTTCGCCTTTCCAGATTCTACCCTTAGTTTTCGATTTATATCGTCGTAATGTTTTTAACATTCGGCAAGTAAGCAATCTTCTTCATGTGCTTCTACGTGTTTCGTTAAATTATAAATTTCTCGTTGATTTCTGTCTAGCTGAACTAGACAGTTAACAGTTCAAGCTGAATTGTACGATTCTCGTTGGCAAGCACAACGTTCAAATTTATGTACTATTTTGTATTCGACTCCCCTGTTTCTCAGTTACTCCATTAGATCGCTGTTTCCCTTTAACTTCTCGTAGGGCGACGATCATATTATTTACGCTCGTTTAATGATCCTTGAATCCAATTTTGCTGATTTTTTCCGAAGTTCATAGGTCTTTAAGCTTAATCTTCCGAGTACGTCATCCTTTTCGATTATCTGTTTCCAATTTTCAGATGCTAAGAATTTGCTGGTTTCTCAATCAGATGGAAATTTCCAATAGAGACGTTTTCCTTATTTTAGAGTTTCTCTTGTAATTGTTTCATTAAATTTGAAATTTCACGTCGATTGCTGTCTAGCTCGACTTGGCAATTTGACGGTTCAAGTTTCATTGTACAATTGGCATCGGCAAGCTTGAAGTTTTCTTTTTGCACTACTTCGCATGTCGTTCGCTAAGAATGAAGAATCATGCAATGGAGAAATTTGTTCACCCTAATCCTTTTGTAATGATCGGCGGATATAGGCAAATATATATATATATATATATATTGCAAACATAGACAACGCAGCGATCCAGCTGTCAATTTGTTAACCCAATCTCAATTGATGTTGAACCATAAACCTGGATTTCAGTTCCATTGATTGTTTGAAATATCATTTCTGGCCTTTGGAGGTTGCGTAAAATCGTTTTGGAATGAAAGGGACTTGTGATCCTGAATCGTCCGAGAGTTCACCATCGCCGAATCGACATCGGTAGGGCGAGTACTGCTTTGCCCTTTATTAGTTTATTTTGTTGGCGAATCTTCTCCGCGTATAGTGTATGGCCTATTTCGTTGCATTCATATTGAGCCTCATTTAGCAGAGCGGTGTTAGCGTAGGGGTATCATGACGTTATTCTGTATACGTAGCCTCGGGGCCACCTATTCTAACACATCAAATGCTTGTTGGCTTGATTGTGATCGTGTCCAAATATGTCACAATCGTAGCATCGACTGTTTTCTCTATCACGGTTCCAATTATAGCGGTTAATATTGTTAACACTGATGTTTTCATTCAGGTTTCTTAGTTGATTTCCGAATCTTGCAATCACCCCAACATTCGGAACAGTGTCTGTGGGTGCAGACACCTTCTTCCATTCATTGCACATCTCTATGGCCGAATATGTAATTCAGACTTTATCTTAGCCTGAAAGCGTGTTGGCCTTCTACATTCTCCTTGAGTGTGTCGAAATAGACCACCAGGGTCCAATTATTTCTTAAATCGTGATTCTACCAAACGTTCCGATCGGTGTTACGATTTTTATGCTGTATTTCCATTGCAAGTTTGGAATCATTCAACTACTGATGTTGCTTTACGAATTGTCATTCAAGGTTCCGCGATTAACGGACCGCTGCCTTTGTTCCTCGCGAGTTCTAGTAACTGCAACAGATAAGCGTTGCGCTTCAGCAACTTAATCATCTAACATTTCTGTTCCCACAGCATTTATATTTTCTGCTACAAAGGGCTATCACTTAGCATCTAACAGTTTCGCTTTTCTGTCGGTTTCCATATCCTCAGAACCATAAATAATTACAAATTCCCTTTCATGTGGTGTTATAATATCACGAAAGTACTTTTTGCAGCATTTCTCAGCCGTTGGACATATGCTGAGAACTTTTCAGCCGATTCACACACCTGCCCATATTATTAAAGTATTTTGTACTCTGCCTGGTTCTCCAATGATATTGAACAGCTCCGATTCTAATGTGGACGGGTCTGAGATGAGCGAATTATCTTAACCTCCACATTCGTTACTGGTTTTTCAATAACCTCGTTTTCAGATATAACAGCCCCGTTTTGACTATCCAAGACCTTAGGTTAACTTTCCATAAATTCTGTAGAGCTTCATAATTCTCTGGGCAATAATTAATAATATCAACACTATATCAATAAAACTTCATGGACCCCTTGGTATTGACTACAATCTTAGATGATTTATTTGTATCTGGTCTAAGATTTTAGACGGTACTGGACACCAATGCAGGGCCCGCGGGTTAAATATACGTGATCAAATATACTGTTCTCACAGATTTCACAGTTAGTAACAGAAATAAAATATTTGTTTGTCAAAGTCACCTAACAAATAAGGTCAACAGCATGTAACAAAATAGGCAAAACCTACGTAGTATAAAATAATATATATATATTGTAATAACCGCATTCAGCCGTCGTTCGCCAACATTCAATATCTTTACTTTCTTCCAACATCTTTCACCGTCTTTCAATGTCTTTCACCGTCTGTCAATATCTTTCGCCTTCTCTGATTAATTTAATTATTATTTTAGCATAACTAATTAATTCTACGCATACGTTTAACAATCACGTAGGTTTTCACCTGACTGAACATACTTAAACATGTTAGGATAACAGGGTATTCATTGTTATTTACGTTAAACGCATATGTAGAATTATTTATTTGTTAAAATAATTAAATTAATCCGGTAAAAGACGGTGAAAGATATTGAAAGACATTAAACGACTGTTAAAGATATTGAAAAACGGTAAAAGACGGTGGAATACAATTATTACAACATATATTTATTATTTTATATTACGTAGGTGTTGCCTATTCTGTTACACTCTGTTGACCTTATTTGTTAGGTCAGCAACATTGACATAGCTATTCCGTAGTACCCTATCGGACCAAGGTATGAAGTCAAAAAATGCTTAAAGTTCTATTAAGCCACTTGAAATGCTGTGACCTCAGCTAGATGTTCACGTCTGGAGTCAATATACTGCATATATTCATATGGGCACACACGTATGATGAAATTAACTTACTCATTTTTGATCCTAAAACATAAAATGAAATTCGTTTTACGAATCAAATCAAACCATCTGAATATACATAATTTTGGCGTTGGTAACCAGTACATTTAATTGGCATATATTATCTGTAGATATTCTACAATAGTTTACTCGAGTCCTGAAGATAATTTCCGACTTATTATGTATATTGTTATAACAATAGGTTCTACAGAACGTTCCAATTGTATTCCAAAAAGATTATACAAAGAATTATAGATACGCAATATTTTAGTCTATCTCTTATATGACATAGTGAGCGCGTAGACGACACACATATACACAGAGGTATAAATGGAGAACGAGAAAGTAGTAAATGAATATTAATCTACTAGACGAGGTGCCGGTGTGAATAGGATTCACGATTGCCCCTCAACTACAATTTTACAACTTATTTACTAGACTTTCTCGTTCACCATTTACATATCTGCATATACAGTATACTCACAGATAAATATTCTTATTTTAAGAACGTATTCTCAAATAATTGCATTCGGAAATCATTACCCATTTACAACCAGAGTTCTTCACTCAAATAGAATTTGTATTATTTCAGCATCTAAACAATTATATATAAAATGAATTTGGGAATCACCAGGTAATTAATAAGTACAATATAAATGAAATATTATGTGGTCTATTGTTATATAATATAGACTCCGAGCAACCACTGCAAAATAATAGTCCTCCATTCTCTTTCGTATACAAAAAAGAAAACATTTGCACAAAGTAAAATATTAATCTTTAGGTTGTTGCTCTTGATAGTAGTCATCTTCAGTAAATTCAATAGTGTCTTTTTGATATTTGCTAGTATGCTTCCTATGTGCAATAATTGAATGCTGGGGCCAAATACCGTATTTCCACATATTGTTATGACTGTAGCGAACGCGCCACCATTCTGGCATCTCCTTCGGGTAAAATCCCTGTTTTTGTCGTCTCGCCAGTTCTTCCGCATCAAGTAATTCTTCTTGTTGTGAGACGTAAAAGTCCCAGAGATTTTGAACCTTTGCCCAGTGATAGTGCTCCTGCATTTGACGGTCTTCCCTCAGTTGATGTTTGTCGCGATCTGAAATGGAATGGTATGATTTCACCACAACTACCTATTCAAATTTTTAATGAAATATTCCGCAGTTTTTTGCCATAGAAATAACACATCTAATTACACGGGATCCATTCCTACCAATACCAAGCTAGATCATTATCAACTGTCAGATTTTAATTCGGGCAACCTGATTATATAGTTCTTGAATGTCTGAATTGTGTGACGTCATGGAAAATAACGACTTATAAGAATTAAAACATCAGATAGGAAGATTGACCTTCCATCCAAACAGGTAACAGTTTATTAATAGTAACGAAAATATTTATCGTAAATAAAGTGTTAAATAATACGATATATAATTATATCAATACAATATGGCTATGTTATGATCATATAGTGTATATGGGACCGGATACATATACACAGGTGTCTAGAGGACGATAGATTAGTGAGTAATGCGTTGTCATCAAGACAGATTAAGTAAACTAATGAACCAATTAAATTACAGTAACCTGATTCCGCCAATTCGAAGCGCGTGTTTTTTCTCTTTTTTATTTAAAGTCTTAAAACAGAGATTGCGGAAGAAATAGATAAATAGACTATAGAGAAACTTGGGTAGGGTTCCTTGGGACATACCGGAGGAATGCTGGAAAAAAATTAGAGAAAAAGAGTGACATGTGAAATCTTAATAAAAGTGTCAACACGTATTTGGAAGGGATTAGGTGTACGTTATCCTAAGGTTATAGAGGATACGTAGGCCACTCTTAGAGAGAGAGAAAGGGCCTGGCAAGGTTTTTACCTTATAAGACTCACCCTCGGGTAGGGTGATTATCAGAGGGAGATTATCAGCGACTAGGGTTTCGCTGTGATAATAGTGAAGGGTTTCAGCATGGGAAGGCTGAAGCAGGTAGACCGAAAAGGACTGGTTCAGCGACCGATAACGGTGTAAAAAAAGCTGAATGATGAAGGTTACCCGTGGAAGTGAATAGACTTTAGAACTATCACGGAAACGGGGAAAATAACCTAAATCTCATCATTATCTCCTCATGATATGAGGAGAGATTCTCGAGGTAGAAGAGCATCTCGAGTGAGAAGAGTGACATGGATTACCACGTCATGACATGATAGCCTTGTCATGATATGGTAACCCATCTCATGACATGATAGCCTTGTCATGATATGGTGACCCATGTCGTGATGTGATAGGCAGTCCTGCATGATAAGACAACAGGATGCAGGAGAATCCTCGGGATAGGAGGAGGGTTTTGCGACAGAAAACACTGGTTCCCGGTAGGGGATGGGAGGTGAGGAAGTGGAATATGGCATAAAGTGTGTCGGCGGGATACAATTAGAATTTAGTACTATTATAAAGTCGAAGAGAGAGAGAGAGAGAGATAGAAATGGATCCGGTTTTTCTGAAATAACCTGGGGTTGTGTTTTAGAATGTCAGCCTCGGGTTTTAGTCACAAGTACATCTATGGAGACAATTTGGAAGAATCTCAATTTGGCCCATTGTAAGTATGCATGGGGGTAAAGAATTGGGCGGAGTCATTTTCCTACAGTTCAAGGAAGAGCAGGAAAAAGGCAAGCAGGGACCAAACCAGGAGAGAGACAGAGAAAACTGGAGGTAGTATTCCGAAATGGAAGAAAAAAATTAAGATTATAATTTAGATTCTGGCAGAGATATGCTTTGAACTGCTTTGGACGGTGGCAATACATCACAGGGCAGACAAAAGAGACCTGCATGCGCCGATCGGATACCGATTGCGACAATACAAGGAAACCAGGCATTTCTGGTTTGGAGTGATAGCTTGGCAGAATCTGCAAAAAATGGTGATCCTGGAAATATGGGACGCCATGACGGAGCAACAAAAAAGAGACACATGGAGTCTTACGATGGGACGAGGAAACGTCTCAGTTCAAATAGAACAAACAGTGTGACTCTGGGAAAATGCCGGAAGAAGACATTCACAGAGCGGGAGTCTTTGAAGAAAGACGAGTAACTGACCTAAGCAGCTAGAGTTGATACTTCTTACGAAGAGAGATGTCATGCCGTGGAAGTTGCCAGCCATGCGAACGGGAGGATGGTGCAAGACTATTCAGACACAAAAAACAGGCTGGTGAATACAGAATTATCATGCATGCTGAAAGGCTACGAGTTTATCAAGGGAAGCTAAAGCAGCTGGACAGATATGGGGAGCCAAAACAGCTGGAGTTTCAATACACTCGGGAGAGCGACGCGAAAGAACAAGGGCATTTTCTGAGAGTGCTGAATGACGCCAGAAATGGAACGGGATGTTAGAATAAAAATGGTTATCGAAAAAATGGAAATTGAAGGTTTGGCAGAACTGTCATTGACGGCTGCCTACCTAAATATACTTCATGAGGCCACGGATATCTGGCAAATAAGTGGTAATTGCTCTGAGTGGAAGATTGTTGGTTGGAAATGGCGTTGAGATGGATGCTTATAACCATAGTGAAAGAGAAAGGCATCTAGCTTATGATGGTAGTGCAAGAAAAAAATCGGAAAAGGGGGTCGCAACAGGAGGACCTAAACTGGAAATTATCCACAGCGGTGGACATTAACCTGAAAAGAGCAATGCACATGAAGCTTATTGAGGCGGAGTCGCAGCGGAAAATAGGCCCGGACTTGAGGGACATGTTCATAAAGGCATTCTTCAATATAATACTAAAGGGTGAGACATTCACTAGCGAAAATAAGAAATCAGCTGGCGAGATTCATGATGCAGCTGGTAGAGAATAGCAGTAGCGTTCTCAAGGAAAACGGCCGGTTAGGAACAGATCAGCAGACTCTGCGGACGTTAGAAACGATCAGTCGCGGGGAAAAGTTTGATATCACAGGAGATAAATAGGATAGAATTCTATGGACCACATGGTATAAATTGGAGGCGAAACCAAAGCAGGAAATACCGGCCGACATAGTCTTGACAGGATTGAGACAGTTGAGAATTGAGGAAAATGATTGGAAAGAACGAAGAGAGGGCTCGTCGCTTGATTCAGCGTTACATGAGACGAAAATTACTGAATGCCAGGGATCTATGGAAATCCGAGGCATAGACATTCAAGAACAACGGCTGGCAAGAAGTCATCAGAGATTTCACGTAAAAAAGCTCGAGATGAATCAGCTGAAAAGAAAAAGAAGCGACGAAAGCAAGGTTAAAAATGAGTCCAAACGGAGTTGATTCATAAGTCAGTGCGGTTGCACCAAGAAAATGTAACGCTTAGCTGATTCTAAAACATTTCTGAATAGCAGGAAACCTTCTGTATTATAATCACCACTGTAAGGACACTGTAGGACATAGCAAAGCCCCTCGTCATAGGAGGAGAAATTCTCGTGACTGAGAAGATATGATAGGATACTCGTGTTCTTCCATATGTCATGATATGGTAACCAATGTCATGATGTGGTAACCCATGCCATGATGTGATAACCCATGTCATGATGTGGTAACCTATGTCATGATATGATAACCCATGTCATGATATGGTAACCCATGTCATGATGTGATAACCCATGTCGTGATATGGTAACCCATGTCATGATATGATAACCCATGTCATGATATGGTAACCCATGTCATGATACGATAACCCATGTCGGGCTAGGATAACCCGGGTCAGGTTATAATAACACGATGCATTAGAATCCTCAGGGGATGAGGAGAGAGTCTCCCGCGGGAGAAGGTTAATATAGAATTAGCTTTGCTCAAGTAAGAGAGGTGAAATACAACATCCGAAAGTGGCAACACTGGACGAGGATCACTGAGGCGCGAGAAGATCACAGTCGCCAGGGTAAATGAACGGGAAAGATAAGGGAATAGCAATGCAAAACCTCCTCTCCATATTATGGGGCGAAATGCGCATACTTAATGACGCAAGAGAAACAATGGGAGAAAGATATCCTAACACCACTAAAATCCGTTCCACCATCGGTCAGGCCGGTAAACAGTAGAGTTGCAATGGAGATGACCAGGGAAGGAAAATTGCAAGGTCCGTTGATTTATCACCAGTGGATGAGGGAGAGTTGGAGTCTATGGGAATGGTTACATGACTTACAAAGTAAACAGAGACGAAACCCTAACTTAGAAGATGTGTACTTCCGACATGATAAGGATTTCTCAGTAATAGCTTAACTCCCACGCTGATTTGGGGCCAAATTTGGTCCCAGATTTTTTTATTCACCGAAAAAAAAATTCGGAGGCTTGGTTGTCTAGAGATATTGTATTCGGGTGAACAGATGTCTGGACTTCAATAAACATCGAAAACATACTCCGATTATATATTTTAAAGCGATGGACCTCGAAAATCACATTGTTCAAAATGTACAAAATTGAATTTGACTATCCTGAAATTTAGTTTTTACGTGGTTCTTTCGAGTCGAATTTTTACTGAACATACTTCGGGATCTTGGAATCTTTCCTGAATCATAACAAAATAGAAAAGTGAAAACATTCGTGATTTTTATCACTTATTAAAAATTTCTACTTTAGTAATCCCATTTTGGGCTATAACTAGGTCACGTGTTAATAGTTCGTGTTAATAGTTATGACGCGTCGAATAAGCCCACATTCGAGCCATCATCAGTAAAGTCAGTTATTACACACTTGTGTTGGAATGCTTTTCACGTGCGTGTTCGAACCCGAGTGACGATGTAGATCGAAATTGGTAGTATGTGACTGGAAAATACATTAATAATAGTTTTTTTTATAATAATGTATAAATGGGATAATCTTATTCGTATTTTAAATGAGTATAAATCATTCACATGCATTTCCAGTAGTTCGGATGGATCCACGAACGCTATCTAACACTGCCGGTACTTCTGGTGCATAATATTACCTAAATCCTCATTGAAGGAAATTTCAACAGGTTGTTCAATGTCTTGTGGTCGATAACGCGAAATAAAATGGGTATTTGGATTAGCAGGATAATTCTCAGGATGCGAAATACTGAACAGACAAATGGTTATTTGATACTAAAAGCTTTTCTACACAAGTTTCCGTCCACAGTAAATCCAGTTAATAGTGGATTTTGGGGGGGTAATATACTACAGAAGCATCTGTTAAACCTATCGTTACATGAAAAAAAACGGCGGTATTTATCCAGTACAATTCCTGATTAATCTATAACAAAATTCAAGGAAGTACGGAATACAAATTGAGCGATTCTCAATATACCGAGTTAACGAAAAAATGGAAAGTTTAGGAACAACCCGCGACTTATTTCAAACTCCGCTAAATATGCCCCCTAGTTACTCCAAATAATGTTTGCCATCTGAGAATGAAAGAGATATACGTGAAAATAAATCGGCGACTTCAAATATAACACATATATCCAGAGGTGAACTACCCCCCCCCCCTCCTAAATAAAGCAGACTACACGTATACCTGACTTAGCTAGT
>SCLF01325691.1:0-16292 GCA_004367975.1 Mesochordaeus erythrocephalus
TACATTACGAAAAGTGCGTACAATTGATTCTTCTCAAGTTATGGTAATTTAAGACTTCACAATAGTGGGTTTTGGGGGTTGACTGTACGAAGGAGTATAATTTTGTACATTCTGAAAACAGATTCGGAATCGCAAGAAAAAACTCTATTTTCAAAACGCCCTCTTTCAAAACGCCGTTTCAAAGAGGCCTTCCCTTTTCTAGACAGGCTGCGGAGCCCGATGCAGACAAGATAGGAATATAATTTTTACATATTCCTGCAGAGTTTTTGAATGTGCATCTTTTGAGATATGTTAATATATTTTTAAGGGTAAAAAACAAAATTAATAAAACGACCTTTAAGTGCAAGATATATATGCCATTAGAATCAAAATTTAATTCTGTGCAGTAATATCTAAAAATGATATTTCTAGCGTATCTGTAGCATCTGCTAGCATTTATGAACACCTTATGAATTACCAATGATTGGCGGCACAGTGATTGGCGGCAGTCACAACTCTACTTACATAATTAAACCTAATTTAAACCACGCCGGGGCATTTTAGCGAATTGTGGCGATAGGACAATATTTTGTGTTCTGTCGGATGCATGGATTTGGCGGTTATGGCTTGTTTTTGTAATTTTTTTAATTTTAAAAGTTACAGAATTTTCGCTAAAAAAATCATAATTTGTAACAAAAAATATTGACACCGCACACTAACACTTGCGGTGGACTTCTAACAGGTATCCTTTTAATGACCAAATTAGAATTGTTGAAATTGGAAGGCGAAAAAGCGGATCTCATTTATAGCCTATATTTGGCGAAGGTGTGCGACTTTCGCCAACTCGAAGTTTTTTCAAAGGTGTGCGACTTTGGGTCCGACTCCACGGCCTGTCTAGAAAAGGGAAGGCCTCTTTGAATACGACCCGAGTTTCATATATGGGTACGAATAAGCACAATAAAATAAGTCAATTTGATTGGTCACATATCCGTGGTTATAAATAATGATTAATCATATATCTTCAACTACTCGCCGGGATTCGATCCCGGGATGATCCATGACTTGTGGAGATTATGTGTGGGGACTATGTGTTTGAAGCAGGGTGCAATTAGAGCTTATTTATAGGAACTAAAGCTGAGATAGACAAATTAATAGACTACAGAACTAGGACCCACTTTATAATCTAGAGTTTGTTCACCGAGTAATTTAACGGTAAATTAACTCAATGGTTTCCAAACGAGAAACTTCGATTCTCTCTGTGAGCTATAAATCAAAGCATTGGCGTCTTGATTCCAAGCCTATATATGGTGGCTGTGAACTCAAATGTTTATATTAACGACAGTAGAATTGATCGAAATAGAAGAAATAAGAAAGGGAGTTCTAAGAAAAGTCAAAATTAAGCGAAAAGTATTTCCGGGTTGCGAATTTTACTGCAATCGAGCAGCTTGGATGGTCCATGGTATATTTGGCGTAGAAATGAGAAGGTTTACTGACAGTATTCGTCAGAAATATCTCGGCAAAATGCATTTTATTGTTAGATAATGCTCCATGCCATGTTGTCGATGAAACGTATGAAAATTTAGAAGTATTGTTCCTCCCGCCTAGAGAAACCGGATAGCTGTACGAAACACAAATATAGAAGTAGCTGAAAAGACAGCTGCGGCATGATATGAAGCAAACATTTGTCAAGCTGCTTTCAGAAAAACCAAAATTGGAAAATGCATAAATGTTCCGGATCAATCTCAACTACAATTTTAACAGAATCAATCCGACGAAATTGAAAAAGCTTTGATTGAAGATAACTGGTTTCAATATTATTTCGTAAGTTACATTTACTAATTTGCGTGTTAAAAGATATTAATAAATTATTTCTAAATATTGGCTCGCTATTGGCCTCTTCAAATCGGACTCTTTTTGCGACCTCACTGTATATACAATTACAACATTTGGTTAAGCGGTAATACTTTGCAGGTCAATTGGACAGAATCGCCTCAAAAAAATGTTCAAGATTACCTTTATGAGAAATTCTTTGTTTTTCTTCAAGCAAAATCGATTCAAGCAGCTTCCAGAATAGTTTTTTCGCCACTGCCACTTTGTTCTCAACCAGTGCACATTTGCCATTTTGTGTTTCGCTATAAGTTGCAATGAACTGATCACAAGACTGTGTCACCACGTTGCGAATGAAATGGGACGGATCATCTTCGCATTCCGCGAAGATTGATATCAATTTTGAGGTCGGCTCCGTCGTGTACCCCCCCACCAATTCACGAATTTTCGTGACCACTTGAGTGTGTTGTGATACCGGTGACATTGCTTGTTGCGGTGAAGTCATGAATCGCCTATTCGTGAGAGGTGTAAGCGGTGAAAAGTGTTGCTGTTTTTTTGGCGTCCCATAACGGCCCGGGGTGAAGTTGGCCCCACCCTTTACGGGCGTCCCAATTTGCTCGTCTGCTTGATTGTTTAGAAAAACGCGTTCATCAAAGTCACCTCGTGTCAACACAAACTCGTGGTAGACATTTTCCAGTGTTTTTAGATGTCCATCAAAAACCGTATGCTCGAAAAGTCCAAGCAGATTGTTTCGATCCTTGAGCGATAGATGATTATACTTGCAAAGCTGGAGAACGAATGGACGAAAATGATAGATATTTATTGATTTGACATCGATGAATACACCTAGAAAAGATACAGTTCATAATGATAATGGCGACATATCCCACACTCCTGTCAAAATCGGCCACCTATACGACGCCGTATAATCTTGCATGTTCTGAGAACAGTTTAGAAACCACAATCACTATAGCTGTGACATAGTTACGAAAACATCGAGCGGTACTTCTAGACCGAATTTTCATGCGCATATTTTAGGATCACGTTCGACGATACATTTTGACCGGAAGTGAACCCAAAAAAATAAAATCCGAAAATTGCGGGAAAAGCTGGACAAATACTTCCCTTGTTGATATTTGTCTGACCAAAACATTTTGAATAAAACCGAACAATAATTTCGACCAAATGGCAACCACTCATCTGTGGCGTGTTCAAGAGAAAACTAAACGACATTATTGGCAGTAAATTATACACATTTAAGTAAAAACACATTTGTTCTCACCGAAAAAATGCGAGAAAAGCTTAATTAGCCTTAGTGAGACTTATAGAGGTTCCGAATCTGTTTTCATAATATGCAAACTTATACGGCGTCGTATAGTTAACCTCCCGAAAGGCAATGTGAAAGAGACCTTTTTTGAAAAAATGTTATCGAAAACATACTCTGATTATTTATTTTAAGGCTATGGACCTCGAAAATCAGATTGTCCAAAATTAACAAAATTGATTTTGACCGTCCTGAAATTTAGTTTTTACGCAGTTGTTTTAAGTCTAATTTTTATTGAACATACTTTGGGATCTTGTCATGTTTTCTAAATGATAATAAAATACAAAAGTGGAAAATTCGTGATTTTGTCACTTGTTGAAAATGTGTTCTTCAGAAATGTCATTTTTGGGCTATAACTAGACACGTGTTAAAATTTTTGTGTCGGTCCTTTGAGAAGAATTGAAGCTGGAGTCATGACGTGTCGAGCCAATCGGACATACTGCCCGAAATCACATTTGTGAGTTCGAGTGGCTATAACTACATAACGGGTTAGGAATTCGGAGTCGAGCACTTGAGAAGAAATGTAGCGGACATCCGTCCGTGTCTAATGAGTCCAATTTCGGGGTGCAATTTCTTAACACATGACCTAGGTATAGCCCAAAAATGGAATTTGTAAAGTACAAATTATCAACAAGTGACAAAAATCACAAATTTGGTCACTTTTCTATTTTGTTATGATTTATAAAAAAATTCCACGATCCGAAAGTATGTTAACTAAAACTTCGACTCGAAACAACTAAATTTGAGGACGGCCAAGGTCAATTTTGTCCATTTTTGAACAAGGTTATTTCGAGGTCCATAGCTTTAAAACTAATAATCGGAGTATGTTTTCGATGATTTTATTGGATGCTTTGGGGATACTTAATCTAGTACAGTTTAGTTCGCAATTTAGTTATTTAAGGGGGTTAACTATACGACGCCGTGTAATTTTGCATATTCTGAGAACATATTCGGAACCGCACGACCCCGCAGACCCGTGGGGAACTTTTGACAGGGGTGTATCATCTATTTTAGCTTTATATGCACTATTCGTACCGTATTATAGGGGCCTACCTTGATGTCTTTCAGAAAGCTTTTCTAGAATGCAGTATTGTTCCACAACAACATCCGGTGCACTCAAGTCAACGTTCTCGTCAGTACCTAAATTACACTTGATAATTATCGGATAAAATACAGTAAGTTAACGCCCATTAATTATTGTTGCGATTAATTATGGAATATAAAAAACTTAATTCCTGTGATAACTTTAAGTCTTTTTTAAGTCTGAACAAAGATTTCAAAATTAAAAAAATGGACTTTCTTTAAATTGAATTGCCTGCATTTTGAGAGTAATTTCAACATGCACTGACATCGATTTGGCACAAGACTAGGGGAAAAGCATATCCACTCAAAAACCTGGCACATTTTTGAATATTGAATGTTGTAAATTACTACGGCGATGTCTTAAAATTGGCAGTAATATGTGCGCCAATTGAAAGTATAAATTTACTGACGCCCTCGACATTCGGTATGTTTAACTTGTGCCATGTATATGAATATTACATATTTTTATGAAACACTTAATTTATTTGGCGCTTAGAATATGCGTGCACACACGAATATGAAGCCGTGACACACGTTTGTCGGCATTTTATTTAGCGATCTAGTATTCACTCGCATTTTATCCGATCTAACAGTATTTCTGGTTCCAAAATACCCCCTCTCGCCTGTTAAACTCAAGTTTTTTTTCTAATCGAGAATATCCATTTCGGCCGAGAAAATAGCATTTAAAGCTAAAAAGCACTTTACACGAGCACCCTTTGGGAAATACTGTGTTAAAACTAAAAGATGTATTTTAAAATAGAGAAACCATATATTATATGGTATTCGAGAAAACTTAGCAAGAGAGACCTCGAACGTCAAACGAGGCAGGTTGGTATCTACTGGTTAACCAGTGTATACCACGAGCGAAATGTCCTGTGTATACCGTTTAGGGACAAATGTCGACCCCTCTTCTTTTCCATCTCAAGCCAAAACGGCACAATATTTTGCATTTTAATTTTAAACGAGGGAAGCTGTGCTATCTGGCTGTTTAACGGTGTTAAAATTATATTAATATTGCTTACCGATCAGAATCTAACGGTTATACACGCGAAATTTCATTAAAATGTAATTTTATTAGGAAAAAAGCCCGACAATACAAAATGCCTGTGGATGATAAGACCGCCATGTTTTGTCTGTAACGACAATCATACAAACGCAAAACACCGACATAATTTGGATTGAAATAGAGGTCCGACCGCTGAAATAATTGCAGTTTAATTTTGAAAATCGCTTGGATTTTCACCAAAAGCGAGAAAAAGCTTTTGGTCTGCCAAATTAGTTACACTGAACGTTTTTGGTCGGGACTAATTTTGTTTGAAAGCTTAACAAACTTGTCACCAAAAATCACTGGTAATGACTACAAGCTACTGTAAATGCAAGCTGCCTTACTATACAGGCTTTCTGAACTTCACAAGCAGTTCTATTTTGAATACAATATATTGAAAACAGTCTGATTTCAACGCATATTCAGCCTTGGCATTTTTGAAAACAAAAAATATTCGAATTCTCGAGATTGAAATAATTAGATTAATCTCAGTGGACAAGAGTGCCTAAGACATACTTAAATACTAGGGTGCCTGAGAGATACGGTAAAGTTGCAAAAACTGTCTAGTCGTAGGCGGATTTCCGTCTGCCCAATTCGTTACTGGCGTCGCAAGTATTTGAATGAACGTCATACTAGGAGTTGACTCGTATATTTGTTCACGCGGATCAACGGCCCTAATTTCCGTACACCTAGTATCGCCGCGCGTGAAGTTTAAAGGCTCACGATTGGCTTCTTCAAATCGGACAGTTTTTGCAGCATCACCGTGTTTGACAAAACTCAAGAACGTAAGTTTCCATAATTGCTCGTCAAAAGAATTGGTCCTCAAGACCTAAGTTAGCCTCTGTTAGGTGCTAAATTGTACGGTAAATTAGAGTGAATAAATACGAATAAATTACGAATTCTACAATCGATTCGTGGCTTATATTGACCTTATTTAAAAATGGAGTGCAAATATGTTTCCCCGTAGACGAGCGGGGTTCGAAAATTTTACAAGTTTCCAATAAAAACTTTCGGAAGACAAGCTGAAATCGCTGAAAACGTCAAGGCTGAGAGGAATAAACACGGACAAGATGGCGGCAACAAGTAGTATATATATAATAACTTAATATTTAACGCTAGTGAAGTTTATATAATTTATTAACCCGCGTGGCTTAACACACTCCTGAAACTAATTATTTCAGTCAATATTTTAGCTCTAGCTCGTATAGGTAACGTGGTACGCGTAATATTGGCGACTCGGATCGGTGTTTACCCGCGATCGGGTTTTAATTTTAACTGTTAACCCCTGAACGGTATTTAGTTACCGTTTGAACTGCCTTCTGTTTTTAAGTCCAGGAGGTGGGCGGGTTACCTCACTGAAATATGGCATAGGGGTATTTATATGAGAATTACTACGGTGTACCATAATAATTAGTATACAAAATTAGCAGTAACCATGGCAGGCAACTGTAAGACTTTGATTAACATCCATCGCCTCCAGTCGTGTTACAAATGGGAGGCTCAGGTTACTGTTAACAACTGCCCGAAAACGTTAGAGGAACTGCGGGGTTGATCTAAAATCAGTGTAGAGGTATTAGACAGTCTAAATCAATCGGAGAAATATGGAAACCTTGTTGTTGAAAAACAATAACGAACGCGAAGGTCAAGGTCATTCGATAATACCTAGCGAAATACTGCCTTGATGAATACGAGGATGAGCTATCGTTTATGGATGCGTCCGCTTTAGAATCTGAGCTGGTCAACATCATTAGGGAACCAGACAAAGTACAGAAAATTGAACGCATCAGGCAGAAGTTCAGCAATATGGGCAGACGTGTGGAAACGTCCGAGAAATTCGCGGCATAAGTCCAACGGCTGATTAACGTCGCGAAAAAAAATACAAAGCTAAATGGAGTGGAAACAAGTGCTAACGACTTGATTTCTGAAATACAACGTTTATCTGTCACGGTCAATGATATGCGAAATGAGCAGGGACAAAGCAGAGCTGATCAGTAAATCCGTTATGAACACCTCGAAAATGAGCATCGGGATTTGGGTAACATCATGCAAATAGAGCTCACAAGCCGTGAACGAGATCATCACAGAGAGCCAACACCACATAGAAACGATGTCCCACAGAATCGACCACGAACCATTAATCGGAATAAGGGGAACCAAAGTAGTCGGAGGTCAACAGAAAGATGCTATAGCTGTGGCATACTCGGTCATAATCAGAATGAATGCAGAGGGCTGAGATACATTCGATCTATATCTGCAATGAATAGGGACATACACAATATTCAGCGACGTTCCATCAACAAAAAACTTACAAAGAGCACAGCAGTATTAGAACAGATTATTTGCAACACTCCTGTGCCTGCAATAAACAAACGAATCACAAGGTTCTATAACCCCTAAGCGGTTTTTCCCAACATCCGTCTTACAGAGCCTAGAGAAGTCAAGTATACGATTTCAGGCATTTAATGGATCCTACGTGGAAGTGTATGGTTCAACAAAAATTGATATTCAGCTAAAAAATCACTGTGTTGTTTACGTGTGTAGTGATAGTCACACGCCAATACTGGGATCCAGCGAACTGCTCTGATACGGCAAGTTCACGATATATACGGAAAGCGGCTGATACACATTGGTAGTCACATTGCAGAGGTATGCCCCATACCGGAAAAAGCATACGGAGCAGCAAGGGTGGCCCAAATCGGCTCAATAAAATCAAGAAGAAACCAGAAAGTAAGACGAGTTAGGCTGAGGACTCCCGAGGAAGTCCTATCTTTACGAGTCAAACTATCAGACCTTAATGGCTGTTACGTTTCCCGACCACGAATACTAAACAATGATGTCTAGGTAGGATCATCACTAGATGTGTTATCTCGGAATAAAGGCACCTTCCGCGTACATGTGATGAATACATCAACATCGCAACAGGTCATTAAAAAGAGCGCTTTTATCTGTGAATTGCTGGGGTAACCGAGCAGAGTGTGTGTACTGTAGCTCCGATATCTGTTAGTAGCAACAGTATCACTGGTAATAATCATAACCGACTAGAGAAGGTTATGCATGTTATACTTTACGTCGGCGGACCTAATGAGTGGCTTCCACCAAATAGAGTACAGCGAAGACGCAAAAAATAAACTGGACGTGACAACAGAGCAGGGACAATTCACATTCATCCGTATGCCATTGGGTCCAAAGAACGGCTCATCCTGATTTCAACGAGTAATGGATAAAATTACGAGATGAGTCGGCCCTGAACGCCTATTATGTTACCTCTATGATCTGTTGGCCCATGGGAAGACGTACGAGGAGATGCTAGAGAGTTTAGAACTATTATTTGAACGACTGTCTAGAAATGGGTTACGTATCAAAGCCAGCAAAGTACATAGCGGAGCCTATAACCGCTACATATCGTAATATAAAAGGACGAAAGTTTATATGGACACATGAAGCATAGATGGCAACTCAGACAATAAAAGAGAGAATTAGCGGCCGGTCCCTAAAATTATTTATACCGGATTTGGCAATTGTTGGGTGTTTTGATTATTGCTCCCGTGAAGAGAAACATGCCCACAGTGAATCCTGTTTATTCCCTATAGAATATTATGCCAAAAATCTTAAAGGGGAGATGTTAACCTCTTTATACGGGAAAAGGACTGCTCTCCTTTCGATACGCAACTGAAAATATCGGACGTACTTGCTGAGGAAACGATTCACTTGGCGAACTGACTGTGCAAGTATAAGTTGGGCTCGGAAGGTTAGTGCTAATAAACAGAAACTGGCAAGATGGCTGTCGGAGATTTCTGATTCTGAATACGATGTCGGACTCGTACGTTCAAGTAAAATGGTAATCTCAAATGCCTTATCCCGACTATCGGGATGACAGGCTAGTGTCATAACGGGACGAACTTATCGGGTTATATCATCTGTATGGGCATATGAGCGCCGCA
Source organism: Mesochordaeus erythrocephalus (assembly GCA_004367975.1). Taxonomy (NCBI): domain Eukaryota; kingdom Metazoa; phylum Chordata; class Appendicularia; order Copelata; family Oikopleuridae; genus Mesochordaeus; species Mesochordaeus erythrocephalus. Next base: position 9,200 of record SCLF01325691.1, read on the forward strand.
AATACGCTCAAGGATTTGAGAAAAAAGCATGACTGGCATTTTCTGGAGACGGAGGTTAAAGAATTTGTGCGCAGATGTGATTTCTGCCAACACATGCAACCGAATCTTCATCCACCTCGCGTATCTTCTGCCCCTAGGGATACGCCAACTGAACCATATAAAAACTGGCAGTTGACCTAACAGGTTCATTTCGGATAACTAACAGATAAAACCGATATCTTTTGGTTGCAATTGACATTTTTCAAAGCAACATGCAGGAGGCAGATTGGGATTTTAAAATGCCTGATATAATATGTTCTATTAATCGTAGCCCACATGGCGTCACAAGGCTATCCCCCTTTGTGGTAGAAACCGGACATACAGTATTGAATCAATTCGACAATAATCACGCATTTTCTTTGTAACAGATAACAAAAGGATCGCATCCATACGGTTAAGGAAAGAGTCGAATATGATAAATCGAAACGAATGAAACATACTATAAATGGCATGGAGAAGCCATTCGAAATAGGCACGTTAGTACTACAGAAAAATGGCAACGCAATAAATACGAGTGAAACGACACGGTATATTGGACCTTACCAAATAACCAAGATATATTCAAATGGAAATAGCTACCGCATAGAAGACCTTAATAAGGGTGTAAGGTATGTACGACATATGATACAACTCAAACAATATTACCCTCCGACAGTGCCTAAAACACAGAGTAAACCAGATATCAGAAATGGAGAAGCGAAAACTACGATTCTCGGAAGGAGAGCCTCTTCCTGGAGGATTCCAACTGTTGTTTAGATTTGCGACTATGCGGCCCAGCCATTTGCTTCCATCCGAAGATACGACCCCATCCGAAGATACGGCCCCATCCGAAGATACGACCCCATCCGAAGATACGACCTCATCCGAAGATACGACCCCACCCGAAGATACGACTCCGTCCGTAAATACGACTCCTTCCGACGATACAACAAACATAGGAGAGAGAATTACACATGTGGATCTATATGATCTTACATTAGACGAACTAAGTGAAATAGCGGACAAATACGGTTATAGAAATACGGACATCCACGCGGTCCCTAGCACGTTGACTATGGGGTTTTCTGAATAAAACCAGGAAAATTTACAAGGAACAGGGGATTCCAGAACGATTGCCTTGAAAGGACAGAAAACCATTAGATTGTGAAATAAGCAGTAATAGACGTGTAATAAACGGTATTAGCAAGATCCGTATACTGTACATCGTTACGGTCTTACACATAATAACACGTAATGCGGTGAATTTGACTTCACCGCATGAAGTACCAGAGAGCCAACGAAGTAAACTCATATAAATTCCGAAGTTACCTTTTCTGGGGGGGGGAAGTTTAAACAATTAAAAAAATAATACATACACACAAATGATGTCAGGTCTATGCCCGTACGTTGTAACGGGTTAGAAATAATAACAATTATATTTGCACGTAGGTGGCACGTGACACTGACTCGACTAACTTAATATTGCCATTAGAAAAAAATAGGTATTCTCAAATTTAAAGAGTGAAACGCTGAAAAGTTGGAACGCTGAAATCGTCAACGCTGAGAGGAATAAACACGGACAAGATGGCGGCAATAAATAGTATATATATAATAACTTAATATTTAACGCTAGTGAAGCTTATATAATTTATTAACCCGCGCGGCTTAACACACGTGAAACTAATTATTTCAGTCAATATTTTAGCTCTAGTTAGTATAGGTAACGTGTTACACGTGGCACATCTCGTAATAGAAATTTTCGTATTTCTAACGTTCTTCTTTTTTTGTAAAAACTTCCATGTCCGGTTGAGTTTAGAAGCCAATAAAGTTTGACGTCGTTGCTCTGCAGAACGATACGATAATACAGTGACTTAAAATTCGTCATAAAGGAATATATAATGTTTATGGGTTGAAATCTGGCGCTTATTCTAAGCTATATAAATTCACTATTTCATAGAATATCAAATGGCGCAAGATAAAATTGATAATAAATCATTACCATAGCTAAGGAAGTAATTGGACGATAAACTGAGAAACCGAGGCACTGAAATAGAGGTAGAAGCGTACTTGTTTGTGTTAAAATAAAACATAGAGAAGTTATTATGAATCTAAAATGATGATTTCCGTGTATAAGAGATATTAGCTCAAATCGTGCGATTAATCAAAGATGTGGTTTGAAGACTAATGATTTCAATATTCTTTCGGTAATTACGTTAAATTATATTCGTTGATTAATAAATTATTAATAGAAATTGTGTTTAAAGTGATTTTGAATACACATTTTTCCTAGACTGAAAAAGTTTTGCGGATAAACCGAAGCCAAAATAAGTCATAAACCGAATTTAGAATTCCTAATTTATTCGTATTTATTCAATCTAATTTACTGTACAATTTATCACGAAAAAGAGTCTAACATGAATCATGACGAAAAAACTCAAATTCATTGTTTTGACAAGTGATTATAAAAACATAAAATTTTGAGTTTTGTCATATATCCAACGGGGTTATCGGTGGGCCGTTTTGAGTTTTCGCAAGAGGCAGCACGTGTGCAGAAACAGACGCTTCCTCAAATTGCTGGAAGACCAGAAAAAATCACGCTTAGATAGTATTAACTAACGTTGATGTTAACAATCACGCATTAAGCTGGCACATACGTGCCTTTTTGGAATACAAATGCGATTCGCAAGCACTATACCGTATACCGTATCCCTTGACCCTGGGTCAAAAATTTTCGGCGCATCTTCTGGTCACTTCCGTAATTTACTATTTATTCATTAATATATAGTTATTATTGTTTTATTCATTTAATTTACTATACAAAGTGGAAACCAAAATCAACACAAATATATGTAAGACTTGACGAACCTGGATGATAACCTGTAGTATATAAACTGAAAATTCATCTATTTGGCTAATATTGAAGATAGCTCTTTCAATGTTGGGTTGTGTGAGGGCATAGGCATATTCTATAAACAAGTGATTTACTCTAGAATATTTTATTCGGTGATTTTGATGATACAGAGATAAATATACATTTATAAAACACATCAGCTAGCAGTTTCTATAATGTAACAATGAAATTACTTGGTGAGAATTAAATGCTCTGGTTGATAGCATTCGCCTTCACAATCTAGAAAGTCAAGGAAGCATCTATAACTTTGAGAATCCAATTCAGTCTTTTCTTTAATTTTCGACTGGGTAGTGGGATTGCCGCGAGTCTTCTTGTCTATCTTCTCACGGAAGAGTCTAGAGGAAGGATAATTGGTTGTGTCGATCATGGAGGTTGTAGAATCCAGAATGCCTAATTCTAGAATTATGAGAAAATTGTTAAGTTAGGCAAAGAATAAAGACGTGGTTTACATACCATTGAATATCCAGATACCTGTGCTGTCAGTGAGATCCCAAGAACGCAAGGCAGGGAGCTGTTGTAGATCTATACAAGAGGTTGAAACTATTTCATATGCTGCCTAAAGAAGGTATAAGGAGAATTAATAGATATATCTATACATTGTTACTCACCAGATGTGGGAACTCCTGTTTCTGTTCACGTGAAACATAATGGGAAATGTGAGAACCCATATGCTGTGGTGGCAAGTCTATATTGATGGTGTATTTACTATATTTAAAGGATTCACCTGAACGGTATATAGTAAGAATAATTAATGATTTGTTAGGATACTACCTAGAGTATCATCTAATATTAGGATCAACTCATCTATATAGGATAAGGGATAGGTAATCTTTCCATGAATATGCTGCTTCATCTTCTGCAATAGTTGAAAATATAAGTACCAAAGTATCATTGTTATAATATTATCATCGTCAAACTCGGTAAATAACATAACAGGATTGGCAGAGGAGTAGGCCAAGGTACCATTCAACAATTGCACGAAATTAGATAAATAGTTCTCTGGAGGTATTATTAAAAGTTAAGATAAAAGTAAGAAATAAAAACCGAGATTGGGTATATAGCAGCCAGGACGTACTAAGAAGATGGTATGTAGTCGGGTTAATGTATCCAGGCACATACAATCGGAGCAGTGGCAGGCAATCTGAGGACTGTTGGATATTAATTTGACACACGGAACAGCTCTATAGGTCAAACCCCCGATATTCTTATAATAAGTAGTCAAGCGTAGGGAAAGTCTTTCTATAGGTTAAAGGAGCTCTATTTTTTTTTTCCTAGTAACAAATGAAATATAGAAAAAAATGCTGAGATATACTATAGAAGCCCCTATCTTTAAAACCCTCTTCAAAATGATGGGTAATTATACTTCTTCTCACAATACTACTGGGAGGAGTCCCAGGCTTACGTGTGTCATCCAATGGCAGATTAAATAGTAATTCAATTCGATAACGTATGACTGCAACGTACTTTCCCAATAGCACTCCACTCCACGCTTTAATCTGATATCTTTTAACGATGAAAAAGGGGGCATGTCTGGAGTATTAAAAAAGGAAGTTCGCTTACGTTTCTTCACGGGAGGTAATACAGGTGATTGGGTACTAGGAATAGAAGTGGGTTCTAGAATAGGAATGGGTAAAGTCAAGATAGATTTGGCTCGACGTTTAGTGTTGTAAAAAACTGGGGAGATCCAACGTGGGGCTGGTGTTTCAGATAGTTCATTGACACTTATATGTCCTTTGAGGTGGTCTTCTCCAACTATACCAATCAAATTGTTGGGTCCTGAAATAAGTAAAGCCAATAATACAGAATCTAGACATTCGCACATAGGCTGGAATTTTGATTTTTATCTTCTATTCTTACGTGACATTTGTAGCTCCACTGATAGCGGAGATTCAAATTCAGGATCAATAACATTAGGATCGTAATAACTATTATTGTTTTGTGTTGAATCCATGGATACTTTATGACATAAAATTCTAGAAAAATAAAAGTTTTTAGGAGGAATGAAAAATATACTACCCCAGAATATTAGACAGTTTATAATAGGGGACGGACAGGTCGTGAACCTTGAAAGTGACAAACTCTCTATATTATTAAAAAATATATTAAAAAATATGTAAGAATTATTAAAACCAGAATGCTCTATCTCTATACTCTGCCTAAATAACTAATTTAAAATAAGATTGCCAACAGATGTTGTAGCACATAATTTAAAATAAGATTGCCAACAGATGTTGTAGCACAAATTCTCAAATTACTCTGTTTTTATGATGGGGCCTCAATATGGAGATTTTATAAACAATTGCGATTGAATCAATGACAAACATAGACTCGTTTTAATGTATAACTGTGACCGGTTGCATACACAAAGGTAGTTTTGCGGAATTCTATACTTTTGTTCTGAAATGTTAAATATCAATTTTTCTCTGGAGACTTGCACAATTTCTGGGAGAATAGAATAGTTTGGAACGGGGAAAGTAGTCCAGGCTATTTGGGGGAAAGATGACTAAAGGACGCTCTCTTCACACAGTATGCTAAGGGATAGAGGCTTACCTCACCATGAGGGTTACCAAAGGCGAGCAATTTGGGAGAACCGAAACTCCCAGCGTTGCTTTAGCCAATGAATAACCTGATTTACTAATGTTCTTATATATAAACGTATGGTATATACATTGCTTATAATAATTATATCCTAGGTATAAATAAGATACCATATTAGGAGACAATATATTCTAAATCTAGACTCGCCAGAACCACATACAGTTATAGATATATTGTTTAAAAGTAAGGTTCCTGTGCTGAGTGGTTAAGAAGCCCTCGTTATGGTTCTTTCCTCTGCTATCATACCGTTTTAGTCGTCACTTCTAGAAGAACTATTGATGAAGAACACTCCCAATAGACCAAATGTAATTAACAATATCTGTCTAAACTAGATCTTCTGTCTTCTAGATGCTCTGTACGCAACTACAATAAACATAAACTGAATAATAACAGAAACGATATCTAGATTCTCCGCTCAAATACAATTTGTTTACTTTGGACAATATGACAATGACTAATAACAGAAAATCTAGAAATCGAGACGCATATGTTGTTTAGGATGCTAAAATTCAATTTGCTTACTTTGGACAATGTGACTTTAGAGGCCCATAGCTTAAGAACAAATAATCTCAGTATGTTTTAGATACGTTTATTGGATTCCCAGGGTCCTAACTAGTCCAGCTGTACTAAAAGTTCTGTAAAATCATTCATATAAGCGGCTCACTAGGGATGTAAACAGAAGACACATTTGTTTTCATTAACTTACAGAAAAAGTTACACTCTTTGAGACACCACTACATATCAGAAAAAGAAGCATCAAAAAGTCTCAAGGAATTTGTAAAAATCATATTCCTATTTTGTCTGTATCCGACTCTACAGTCTTTCTAGTAAAATTTCCGGCCATATCGAACACTACCCGTTAAATATTATTGCGATCGTCGATGGTAATTTCAGGGAAAATGACAATCATCCCTCGGTGAAACTGAGATTGTATCAGGTGCGGTCCTAGAGTGAGTCATTTCTTTGTCCAGCCACGTGACTGATGTATCAGTTACCCCTAAGGGTTAAAAAGTGTGTAACATAATGCCAGTTTCCATCTATTTGTATGTACATTAACTACTACCCTACTTTTTGTTGACCTCCATAATCCTTGGAAACAAGGAAATTTAAAACAAATTATGGATTATATTCAAAGAACTTATACCGAATATTAGTTTAATTACGCGTTAGTATAAATATAATTGGTTAATTACAATAGCCTTACCGATTAAATAATTTAGGGGTGCGCTAAATGTGACGAAAGTGGTTTCGTCCATCTTCCAACACCCTACGGGTAAGCCAAATTGATAGTTCTTCGTTTCCATCTCCCTCGGAAACTAATGAACATTTCAGCTTTAGTTAGCTAAGGGTTCATGCTTTCAACTGATGTAGCTAACATCCAAGCCTCTGAATCCTTAGCTAACTAACGCTGAAAATTCCGGAAACGAAGAACTACCGAACTATCAACGAAACCACTTTCGTCAACTTTAACAACACTCATAATTTACGTGACCTCATTCGGTGGCTTATTGTATAACAATCAAGCTAATGGTTTGCTTATAACTGAACCACTTATATTTGACTGAT
>SCLF01326798.1:0-16275 GCA_004367975.1 Mesochordaeus erythrocephalus
AAAGTAAACGCTAATCTGATGAACACCCTGGAACGAACCATGGAGAAAAACTCGGGCGGTACGTGAAAATAGGATATAACAGAAATTTATATATAAAAAAGAGAAAACTAAACGACATTATTGGCAGTAAATTATACTGAATACTTTATATTGCCATTAGCATTCAAACCTATAATAAATAAGGAACATGGAATAGGGCCGCGTACGGGTTAAAACACATTTACTAGACTTTCTCGATCTTCATTTACGAGGATACTTAACCATTAATCAATCCGTAGCTTTAAGCAATGGCGCTAAACTCAATTCAACTGTTGGAATCCCTCGAAAATGTGTTGAGATTTTTTTTTTTCGATCGAATTTTTTTTTTTGATGATCCCCATTTCTTTTGATTGCCAATGAATAGGTCTAAGCTATTTATATTGCTATAAAAGAGCGACGACCTGTGTCCTATCAAATTTCTCTATTACATCATCTTTGTGACAGTATTTTGGACACAGGGGACTTAGCAAGTAGATAGAATTCCATTGCCTTCATCCTAAATGGTCTCTAAAATTCACCAATGATCACTGCAAGTAGCTGAAAATTCAAGCAGCTAAGATACACAAGCAGCTAAGATACGCAAGCAGCTGAAACACCTAAATGTGAATTTTCGTAATATATGTATTAAGATTAATGGTACGAGAATATGGCTATCTACGTAAAAGTTGGGTTCAAAAGATGGGTTTAGTTTTATTCTCTGTCATTGGCCAGCTGATATTCGTCCAGTTGTTCTGGAAAAAAGGCCTACAGGTATGAATGACCTCGTTGCATTTCCACAAACATATTCTCATGGATCCCAGGTAACTTTTTGATCATTTTTGTCAATGATACCATTGATTCCGCTCCCAAATTTTACGTAGATATATTTGAAACAATTGTTAGACCGGAAGCGCTGCCAGAATCAGGAAATTGATTATTTTGAATCGCGAATAACACCTAATTGTTGCCCGTGAAAAATTCGTTGAAAAATTGGTTGAATTATCCGTCGGATAACAGTTAAGTGAACAAAGTAATGGGCCTGTTAGGCCAAGTCTCTAAAACTTGATTTGTTCGCGTCTGAATTACTCAAAAATAAATCGTTCGATCACTTCCTTGTTAATTGATCACTTCCTGCTTAGCGCGATTAGAGCTAAGGCTATTACTGCGTTCAATATTTAAAATGACTTTAAATACAACTGGAATGGACCAATCCGCTACTTAGGGTTATGTATTTATGGTCTTTGACCTGGATTCGACCCAATATTACTTTCGATGGAAATTCAGTATATTCCCCAACATTTAAAAGAAGATGCAAAGAATGCTTTGACCTTATTCACTTCCAATTAGATCTTTTTGAAACCATTTTTGGACCGAAAGTAGCCAAATTGTGTAATGTTCACCAAAACTGGTCACAATTCATTACCATGACTAGAAGCTACTGTAAATGCAAGCTGTCTTGCTATGCAAGTAATCTGAACGGCACAAGAGCTTGATTTTGAACAAAATATATTGAAAAGTGTATAATTTGAACGCATTTTCATCCTAAACAAGAATGAGTTTAAATTAACAACACAACAAAGTTAGTTCTGGAGATTGAAATTATTCGATTAATCTCCACCGACAAAAATGTGCAAAAAGTTGTATGGGGGTTATGTACAAAAAAGGCTACTGGGAGATAGTCTCGGCCGAAGACGTCGAACTATACAATTCTAATTTTAGTTGTAAAATTACAATGAGATACCATGATATCGATAATCTTCCGGCTCGAATGCTTGTTCCATAAACACCCAAAACACTTAGTATCCATTACTGCTCGACTGGATGCGAATGAAGTAACGAGCAATATTTAGCTAGCACGTAACTAATACCTGATATTTATAGCTACCCCGTTTACTGTTATTTACAAGTTGATAGTAACTTATTATTGTAGTTACAACCTTTTTATGATTATCTAGGCAGACCGTATGCAGGGCACGACGGGCATTGTTTAGTTACTTCATAATGCTAAAGACATTCCTGGGCGTTCTCATTTTTTTATCTTCTTTTTGCTTATTTATTTTCCTATTTCTCCTAATTTATTCAAATCCGGCTAAGCCTGGTTTTAGCAACAAGGTCTCAGTTGAACTTTCCCACGTTGCCCATTAGGAAATCACTTTAGTGTTATTTCTTAATATGCAACATAATATTAAATAATATAATAACATATAATATAATTATAATAAATATAATTATAATTAATAATCATATAAAATATGATTATCACCTTCCCTCCTCTTCGGGGAAAGTGAGATAATTGAGGAAAGAGGAAAGCGTATTTGTTTAGTACATTTCACTGGCAAACTCTTGCAGTCTGTCTTTTACGGTTGGCGTTTCGGTTGTCCAAATCGTCCGTTCGGTTCTTTCCATTATTTTTCCGGTTTATATTTGGTGCTCTAACTTGTGCACCAGCCAATTATCTGCCTTCAGCTGTTAAATGGTTTTATTTTGTTGACTATGGGTCTTCTCGCTTGATATATTTAGATATATGTTTACAATATAATGGTCCTTTTTTGTAGTCGCGGTATGACTAATATTGAAATAAGGAAAATAAATTGTTTAAATGCATAAAAATATAAACTATATTATTAACACGGTTGTATAACGTTAAAAAAGTACATTAATTATATTGTGAATAAAGTAATACAGCGAGAAAAGATACTTAATATATAATGACTCGAAATAACGCATATTCCAATTAGTACTAAAATAATTACGACCAATGTTGTAATTGTCACAGTTTGTCTGTATACTATGTGTGACACTCTATGTGTCCGAAACCCGATAAAAGGCTATGATATAAATCGTCTTTTCGCTTGTTCAAGCTGCTAAAATTGATGGTACCTAGACTTTTATCCGTGTTCACTATATTTATTATCGATTTGTTCCGCAAGCACAAACGATCATTCTCCACAAGAAAATGGAGCTTTAACGTGTTTCTGTGTCATCTATGCTTGTGGAATCAAGTGCCGTCTAGAATCAGAATACAAATAATATGGTTTGAATGCATGTTGTCCAAATTATGTTTTCGTTTTGGGCTGTTCCATTTATTGCGAAAATAGGGCTTGCAGAAACAATTTATGGCACAATTCTATCAAGCAGGATTCTTGCGCTCTTTTTGAACTCGTCGACGAAATATTTAATATTAGTAAATAATGGAATTTATTTTGTAATACTGGAGAATTATGGGACACCTGCAGCTGATGATGCATTCGTCATAATATAGGGTCTAATTGGACTTTGGTCTCGTATACTATGTTAGTTGTCTGTTTTGTTTCATTATTGCCAATAAATCTTTCATCGGCGAGTTAATAAAAGCGTGCAAGTATTCTGCTTGAAAGAAATCGAGTGTGCAAACCCTTGTTTGTTCTCTATTTTAATCATGTTGAATAATAATACCCAAACTAAATAGAAAGGAAGGAAATGTAAAGTATCTTGTTATGCTTTGTGATCATTTAACGTTAAAATCAAGTCAGTTATTAATTCTGACAGTGTTTGTTGAGACTTGTACTGAATTTATAAAATCCTACCCAATAGCAGCCTTTTGTATCCTTTCTTATAATATTCGTCATATTACTTTGTTTTCATAAAGATTTTCCATTTTTCAATGTCAGCTATGTTGGGTATTAGCTTCCATAGGCTAGATGGTAGCATTAAAAATAAATAATGGTGACTAAAGTAACAAAAACAAAATAAAAACCCTTAATCAGTGGATCCACACCTGCCTTTTTTAGGCAAAGCATCCCTCTTTCTCATATTCTCTAAAGCCTTTCATTGCATATTTTTTTTAATTTTGCATAATTAAAGATTTATCGATTGGTGAACTAATGGTATGTCTCAACCGCAAATGAAAAATTAAAAAAATAATTTTCAAGTACTTTAAACAGTATGTACTTTAAATAGCGTGTGATTTCCTCCCAGTTTTACGCCAAAAATATGCGTGCTTTGAATTTTTGCACGATTAAGGATTGGTTCATTAACGATCTAACTTTTATTTTAAAACAGTAACCGTTTCAGTGATAAACTATTAAACGTAGTAAGGATAGGAAGATGGATCGACAGAAAACATTACTAGCCCCTAAAGTGCCGTTTCTAAATGGCGAGCTCCAAACTTATTAAACACATTGAACAAATTAACCCTTGCTCACGGCAAGTTCTCAACGAAAGGTGGATTTCTTTTTTATCCACATGCATTTACAGTATTCGTTTGAACAAGGTCTCTGAGCATATATTGGCATCCACTACTTGCATCCAGCTGTAGATACTTGGGAGCGGACCTAGTTGTAATCCATGATTACAAAACCCTCGTCGTACCTGATATATTGCTTGACCCTGTTTGATAAATGGCAGCAATATTGAAGACGCTTGTGTTCCTATATAGCCAGCAACTCTCAGTTTATATATACCACTTGGTGCTGTTACTCAGCTTCATTTTGATTCTATTTGGCTGTTGTGGCTAATTAGTTTTAGTTCGATTTAATCTGTGACCCATTGTCATGTGATCGTTCTCTCACTCGACTACTGGTCAAGCATTTGTTGAAAACTTTTGCTTTGACATCTAGCCAATTAAATTTTTGTTTCACGCATTCGCTATCGTATCGTAATACTCATCTATGGACTATAACTCCATGTTTGCTTTTAGTGCACATAGCTGAAGTTTACGGAAAATAAAGGTTAATGTGGACTATAATAAATAAACATCAATGATTTATTTCGCAATATTACTTTGAACCTTGCAATTTTGTATGGATATATTTAAAATTCTCGTTTCCGCTTAAAATTAGGAAGATTTGCCGCTCTCATCGGCTATTGTTATTGGTTCTCATGTTACTGTGCCGACGATAATATCTCGACTTCGCAGTCTATCGTTGCGAAAACATATTTTAATATTACTTATCATCAACTTTTATGTCAACTAATAATAAAATTCTCAATTATCACAAATTTAACCATTGTATTTCGTTTAGCTGCTAAGAACGAGATCCTTCAAAATTAAATACCCTAACGACTAGGTGGATTCTTAGTTTTGTCACCTGTATTTCTCGAATACTTTAAAACCTTATCAAATATAAGGGGCTGGCTTCACTGGTAGTCCATGTAGCAGTCCACTCATTCTAGCCCAACGATAACTACCGGCCTTGAAAATCATCGACATGCCTGGGAGCACAAAGTACACTCATTTCGAGCTTGGGCTATGCAAATTCTCCTCTACTAATGGGTGCTAAGTCGAGAGATATCTAAAGAGGGTGCGCATAGAATTTTTGGTTAATTTAACTATTTAAGACTTAGGCGAGGGCATAGTTTTGGATAAACCATTTTTTAATGTAGACAAACGTGAAATTTGGAGGGAAAAAGAGTGGAGGGAATAGCAATGAAACATTGGTATTAAGCAGGAAATCAATCATGGGTCAAATTTACAGAACTTTTAGCAAGAAATTGATCACCAATACTCAAATAATTTTTCGCAAAAATAATATAATTATTTAAATTCAATACATTCAAGCAAGTCAAATCCACCTATACTAGTTTATCGGACTCACACTAAAACAGACGTCTAACTATTGCGTCAAACAACAGTTAATAAAATTTACTATTTGACCGAAATCTATTTAAAAAACCTTTTGTTCGGAAACATGTCGGTTGTACCACATACATAACACAATGCTAATGCGCTATAATTTATAAATTATGACGCAATATATTTCCTGGTACACTTCTCTCGCTGCGAAAGAGGGTACAATTTCATGGCGTTTATAATGCGTCTACGTAACGATTTACCCGGACGATAATTCTACCAATTTTTCATCGAAAAATTTCACATTTTCTATTTTAGGTTAAATCCCGGACAACATTTATGATCGACAGGTACCCTGGAATGCTGTTCGGTATTTTCTAATTTTTTTACATGTCATTTACAATTTACTGTGATCCGGGATTCAAAATAATCCTTTATATCTTTAGCTGTCACTGCCGGCAGTATTGTCGGTCTAAACATTGTTGCAAAATATTCCACGTGCAATTTAGGTGGGGGAACGAAAAGGAGCCTGGGACATATAACACAACAGAAGGGAGTGCCAGTATTCTAGAGAATTAATAAATCAAGTGTTTAACCAAGAATAACAAGTTCATTTAGATTTCTAAACATACAGATGAAATGGCCGATTATTGTAGTGAATGGTTTAATGATAGGCTGGAGCAGGTCGAAATAAAACTGAATGTTGAAACAAAAGCCGTTAATGGAACTAAGAACCACTCCACAACAGACGTTACACCTACACGTATAATTACAAAGAAGAATGGATTAACGACAAAAGGCATTTACCAATCCCTCAAAAGCACACGCCTAAATCTAACACACGTATGCAAACCGCAGGGACTACAGGGTCGTCTGAACATATCATTCACTGGGAATCCTCCAAGTTTCAATTTAACTAAAGAAAATAATCCGTTACTTTCTCAGGATAGAGATAAATCCACATTATTCACCGACCAAAATTTATTTATCGGGATACTTGAAACACAGGAACCTTTATTATCCAAATTCATAACATATATAGTCAACCATCTCGGCAAGTAGTGGAGAGATGTGGTCTTTTCGCCACAAAAATGGCTAGTTTTGATGCATAATCCCTAGGATCTAAAATTTAAAATCAGTAATACAACAAACATTTCTGATTCCAGGCCAGCATTCTCTATGTTCGTAATTTGTCTTATTTTCTTCCAATCTGACTTTCAATGAACTTCATTTCGACTATTTTATAAGATTCATCAATATTCCGGCGTAATGGTATAATACGACCCTGACACAAATCTTGACATTGGAGTTCGAATCTCAATGCTCCCAAACCGTTGCCAGATTCAAAGAATAGTTCAGTGGCACCATAATTATTCACAGCAATTTTTAAATCATATCTCTCTTTATATAGAAAATAACTATTTTGTATTACGGGTGTGTGACCTTCACCAATTGCAGATCCCGCGCGACAATTATTTTAAAACTATACCGAATGCTCTCTACGCTAAACCGGTTAATGGAAAATACTGAAAGTCTAGACCAGTTAGTTAGTTAGTTCGTGATTGTAAGATCAAAATTTAACGAGATGGAGTCGGTGTGTTTTTTTTGCGGTCGTTCGACGCAAATTTTGCCGAGAGGGTTAAGTTACCATAAGTACAGTAGTAGTGTTAACCAAATAAACAGGTGGAAAAGCGATTTTAAATTATTTTTGAAGTCTGTTAAAACTATATGCAACAGTCCAAAGCAATTGTTTGACTTAACCCGTAGATACAGCTCTGCCCCATTTGACGATCGAGTTCTCTCTTTCTCAGTTTTCTCGAAGATCATATATCAGTTAACCCAGCTCCCTGTCCATTTTGTGAAGTGGTGAAGTAGTCGGGGAGCCCTCCTTGTGGTATATTAGACCAGTCTCGTGATCGAAGAAAATCATACTGAACTATTATTGCGGCAAATTGTTGATATTAACAATTAAGCATGATATATTTCTGGTAACTAGAAATAAAACTAAAATCACTTTTACAAGGATAAGTTTTGTTTAAACAACAAATGTACTAAGATCAAAGGAGATATTATTAAAATAGAAATATCATTAGATCGGTAATAATCTAGTCTTTAATCGTGCAAAAAGTAAAGTTCACGTGAAGATAGGAAACGTATTGCTTTTGAACGCATGTAAGTGAATGAAGTCATGGGGCTAGACTTCACATGAGTCCCTATCCAAGTTATTGACCTCCTTGTCAAAATCATTGCGTTATTTTGAAGAAACTAATTTGAAGCCAAATGCGGGACATTCTCTTAAATGTGGAAAATTGTCGAACTTGAACCTATTGACCGGATATTTTGGAATTTCATGTAAGCCCCGATGATAAGATAACAAACCAAATAACTTTTGGGCTTCGAGTGACGTACGTGGGCTTACCAGTTGCCTTACCTTCCTCTTTAAAGGTTTCAGAGTCCTTTGTTCTATCGTGTAAGCTGGGAATTCGATTGTTTTGAGAGGGTATGTACTTTGCTGGCTTTGATACGTAACCCATTTCTACACAGACGGTCGAATAATAGTTCCAGACTCACTAGCATCTCCTCGTACGTCTTCCCATGGGCCAGCAGATGATCGAGGTAATACAATACGCGTTCAGGGCCGACTCCTTTCGTAATTTTATCCATTAGTCGTTGAAAACAGGGTGGGCCGTTCTTTGAACCATTGTCATACGGGTGAATGTGAATTGTCTCTGCTTTGTTGTCTCGGCCAGTTTCTTTTTTGCGTCTTCGCTGCACTCTATTTGGTGGAAGCCACTCATTAGGTACGTCGACCTCAAGTATAACTATTTTGATAGTGTGGTTAGTGAATCGGGTATCCTAGGTAACGGATAACAATCAAGCTCCCTCACGTCGTTGAGCGATAATCTACCACCACTCAGTATGAGCCGTCACTTTTCTTTACCAGTAACCATGGAGGGGACCATGGTAACGAAATCTCTTCCATGATACCCTGATCCAGATGTTTCTTAATAATCCCCTCCATTTCAGCTCGTAAATGGAATGGTCTTCGGTATGCTTGGGCCGCTACAGGACCATGGTCGCCCTTATTGACTTCGAATTTTGTGACATTCGTTAAGCCAAGTTATTCGTCTTTGAACGCGAACAAGTGCAAGTACTCTTCCACCAAACATTTAAACTGTCATTGATAAAACTCCGGGGCATTTTTATCAATTGTCATGTCATTCATAACCTTCTCTAGTCCATTATGATTATTATCAGTGATACTGTTGCTACTAACAGATATCGGAGCTACAGTACACACACTCTGCTCGGTTACCTCCAGCAATTCACAGATAAAAGCGCCCTGTTTAATGAACTGTTGCGATGTTGATGTATTCATCACCTGTACGCGGAAGGTGCTTTTATTCCGACATAACACATCTAGTGATGATCCTACGTAGACATCATTGCTTAGTATTCGTGGTCGGGAAACATAACAGTCATTAGGGTCTGATAGTTTGACTCGTAACGATAGTACTTTCTCTATACGAGGTGGAATAACATGTTTTGTTGTAGTCCTCAGCCTAATTCGTCTTATTTTATAGTTTCTTGTTGATATTATTGGGGTGACTTTGGCCACCCTCGCTGCTCCGTATGCTTTCTCCGGTATGGGGTATACATCTGCAATGTGACTACCAATGTGTATCAGCCGCTTTCCGTATCTATAGTGAACTTGCCGTATCTGAGCAGTTCGCTGGATCCCAGTATTGGCGTGTGACTATCGCTACACACGTAAACAACACAATGGTTCAACTGTGAAGTTTTTAGCTGGATATTAATTTTTGTTGGACCATACACTTCCACCTCGGATCCATTCAATGCCTGAAATCGTATACTTGGCTTCTCTAGGTTCTGTAAGACGGATGTTGGGAAAACCGTTTAGGGATTATAGAAACTTGTGATCCCTAATCCGCTAGGAGTCGGATGCCTTTAGCGAATATGGATGCAATGATAAATGGTTTTGACCCATGGCCGAATTGAACTTCGTTTATTTCTATCCGTTTATTGACGCTTATTTCTATTCGTTTATTGTCCATCCGTTTATTGTCATTTATTACTATTCGTTTATTGTTTATTGCAGGAATATGAGTGTTGCCAATAATCTGTCCCATTGGCAATATTCATTTAGTCGAGTGAGTGTCACGTGCCACCCACGTGATATACAATTATTTTTTAACCCGTTACACCATACGGCATAGACGTGACAGTGATTGTTTCCGAAGGAGTGGAATAACTAGCACAGCCCCTTATTGAAGCAAACCGCATATTAACAGTCACACCGCCAACTTTGAGCATTATTTCAGTTCGAGATGTTGATTTCGGGTATCAAATTAGGTCATTCTTGACGTTATGGGGTATACTTACTAAGATATTATATCTACTTATGGAACTTATTTGCAATATCCGCCTACGCAATCTATTATTATTCTGTAATACTATTGACAACTTGATCATAATTGGTACTTTTATATCTCCTATTCTTCCCCCCCCCTCATCTCCCTCTACTCTGTACCAACCGTGGGCGTATTCCGCCGAACCAAATATGGGATTGATTTGGTGCCGAGTTTCCCTATAACTATCGAAGCCTTTATCAGAATATTGTCTTTAATATTTCGTTAATATTGTATATAGCAAGATCGATAAGCCCCAACACTCTTATCCCGAAACAAAAATAATACTAAGTCTAGAAGATTTATTATTTAACAAAATATTTTTTTTTCTCAAAAAGTTTACGTATGAATATTGAGAGTAACGTACTATTATATACGCTTAAATTGTTAGGTCAGATAAATATCAAGAGGGAAAGTATTTGTCCAGTTTTTTCCGCGATTTTCGGATTTCTCGTTTTTTGCGTTCACTTCCGGTCAAAATTCGCATTAAAATTCGCATTAATTTGCATTAAAATCCTAGGCGGGAATGCTGCTTAAACTTCCTATCTAAGACACAACTGTATTTTTCCACTAGAGGTTGTCTGGGGGGTGTCTGGGTGTGATTCACGGTTCAAAATAGCCAACTACCGGTTTTCAGCTGTCACTTCCGGTCTACAAATATTTCCAAAAAATCCAACGTCCAATTTAGATGGGGGGTCGGTAGGGTTAATCTGGTTCAGCATACGGTCTAGTGCTTGAAAATCGCATTGTTATGCCTAAATGCCACTTGATACACAATGAAAATTCTAAGTTCATATACATCAAGACTAATCTCACATCAGGCTGTCTTCATTCCCCGTAAATGTGTTCTACCTGGTACTGGATACAAGTTGGCCATAATCATTCCGTTTCGCGATGTTACGCTAAATCAATACAGGACGGTTTACCTTTGTTTTATCCCTTCGGTGTTCATATATCCGAAATCCAAAATTGTGTAGTTAAATTTGGCAATCAGAATAAACCTCTGCAAAAGGTATACGTAGGCGTTAACTTATACGCCAAAATAGTTATCAGGGATTCAAACAATAATACAGGCAATTATATTAGTAACTTGAATTCTGCTCTATTAAAACCCTACGAAAAATCTTTATAACTATCGGCTTATAAGCGATAAGTAGAATAAGTTTCGTATTATTTTTTAGTATTTAACTATATCCTAAATGCGTTATCGTGTGTCTCGGTTGAGGAGTTACTGAATGTAGCAACGGGATCTGGTAATATGTGCTATATTATATTGTATTATTATTCAACTCAACCACTAAATATTACCAGCAGCATAATTATTACACTATAATATTATTTAGACTACAAAAGACACTAGCGTGCGAATTTAGGATATTGGAAAGAACAAGCTATTAGTTCTTGGTCAAGTCTCACACACGAATTAACCCTCTTGTAAAAAAACAGTAATAGAAAATTTATTTGTGATTCGAGCCCAATATTCTTTATTTTCGGAATTACTTTGAATGTCCGTAATTTTCACTATCTGCAATAAATTTGCTCATCTATGGCGCAAGTGTTTGATTTGACACTGAATGTATATTTGAGCGTCGCGTTTGATTCATTCTGCCTCCGTAGATTTTCATAACGTAGAAATGAGAGCAACCAATGACACCTACGCGATTTAAGATATCGGCCAAGCAAATCTGAATAAAAAAACTGAAAAAGCGCGAATCGGTTGGCCGATAATATATACTGTCTTGCCCAATTGTGTGGGAAGAATTAAAACTATTCGAAGACCAGATTTACCAAGCCATTGAGGATGGCGAAGAAGAATCGCCTGAAGAAGAAATGATGGAAGACAAAATCGGTTAGGTGACAGTCTGCAATAACATTGTATGACCAATGAAGTCGATGAAATTCCACTCAAATTTATGATATTATATAATACACCACTCTAAACCTTAACGGACCGCTTTTTCTACTTTTTCGTCTTTTGTCTAAAAGTACCATTTTCTAAACGCACCGCTATAACTATCGAACCCTTTACCAGAATTAGTTTATTTTTGTGCACCGCTGCACTAAAAAAATATGCATGTAAAATCACAGATTTCATTTGTCGCCAAATTAAACATTAACGCACCAGACTAAACCTTAACGCACCGACTAAATGCTAACGCACCGCTTTTTCCTAAATATAGGATGAAATAAATACAGATGGGACAAATCCGTAGAGGTCGTACAGATTACGAAGACGTATGGACTCACCCGTTACGGGTATCCAGGTAGGGGACGTGCTGGTAAAAGCCTTCCAGAATTGAGAAAATCACAATCACACATTACTGTGAACCCGGACTTTGGGAAATGACGCCAATATACCTGCAATGGAAAAGGGACACAACGTCGATAATAAGCAATGGTTAGTGAACCACCAGCGACTCAACATTGAAGAAACACTCGACAAGGGAAGCTTGGCCAAGTAATAAAACGATCTGTCAAGTAGCAATCAAGTAGTAAGCAAGTAACAATCAGTAGCAATACGAAGTGGTCTGGATGCGACGATATACCAGCGCATAACCAGTACATACCCAGAAATACCTAATTTGATAACATAACCTTGTATGTCGTCATAACCATTCTGCTGTTATGTATTACACGAGCTCAGCCAAACATTACCAATAAGTTGTAACCTGTGCGGAAGATATCACGGACAGGCTCACTATTGCAGATTGAGTTACTTCGGTCAACTTTCGAATACCGATAGGACCACTGGTACCCACCATATCTAGTAATGAAGATTTTTTCTGAAGAATTATTCACACTACGTTTAAAAACAAGGTAGCCCTTGATCTAGGTTTACGAATTGGTAATGGAATAACACAATCCAAGGTTGTGGATTTATATATAAACTCATACGCAGAAGTCGCGCTAAAGTCACATTACTTTGTGACCCCAAGTACGTATGTAGTAGATGGGCACCAAGTGCTTCTTCCACATCTTGGTTTTACCAGGCTACAACATAGTCAATTAATGACATTCTAAAATTCCTGAATACCCGATTAAATCGATCAGTACCCATATTGGGAGCCAATAAATCCAACACGACCGGAATTACTAGATTCATCGTGGGCCGCTATACAGTAGTTATATGAATGCACAATATTTATCTGCCAAGAGTATTCAAATGCTCAGCTACTAAAAGCGATGCAGCAAAATTCCAGAAGACTGTTTCCGGTGAGCGCAGATAAAAATGAAATCAATGAAATCCGCACATCTATCCGTAAATACAACGTTGCAGAATATATTTTCTTCGATAATCTATTAAACCAATATTCATTGCAATAACAATTTTTCTGCTATCATTACTATGATAGTAAAAAACTTATTTTACTGACGTTCGTCCTTAGACCTATTCGTATCGGCGATTTTAGACTTCCGTCATTTTCGATTTTTAAAACTAGCCGCATATTACTGAATTATCATGGGTTACTATTTACGACCATTCTTAGAGAATCTTCTAGCATGAATATCTTATGAAATAACATGACATGATCATCTTCGTTTTCCGTTTTTCTGATAAGTTCGGTCTAAAACAATTTTTTTAATACGCAAGAAAATTTCACATGGAAATTTTGATTCTAAACCACTAGCGGTGTATGCAAATTGGATGGTTTTGGAAACAATTTGAGTCATATAGATACCAGGATGCCTCCAAATCCCCCTAAATTGCACGCAGACACTTCTACGACACCACCGGAAATTAACGTTTTCATGTTGTGGGTCACATGATATTTTAAACAATTTGGTATGATTCCCTATCCGAAAATAACAATTTCTAGTTTTTAGCTGGTACTCAAGTGATACATCTTGTTTGCAACTACGCTAGAACACATTAGTTATTTATAACGGAATCCTTGGGGAAAATTCAGTGTAGCAGGCACTAATAAATGTTACTGCCCGATTAAGTGTCAAATAGGTTTAAGTACGGAGTAAGATGCTTAAGATTAACTCCTGTGATCCCGCTGAGCCAATTTTCTAGTTTATTCGGTTTTCGCATATTACTCGAAACTGAGCAGATCCGGGTTAAAATGCCCAAACTAAATTATACGTAAAATCCTTTACGTTAATTTTTGACCAGAAAGACACTAAAGTGTTTATGAAAGATAAATCCTTAGACAGAACGAATCATTTGAAATGGCTTATGCATTATATGATACCGATACTTATTCGGCAAAATGTTATGTTCGGTTTTTATATAATCAATCAGGAAGGGTTGACAATTTTATGTTATTATACCATACCCAATTTAGTTCAACCTGCAGACAAGTTATGGGACAATCCAGAAAACTTTGTTCCATTTAATAGAGCTAAATTGCTTAACATTGGCTTTGTTCATGCTAAGGAAGATGGATTTAATTGCTTTATGTTCCATGACGTTGATTTGATACTTGAAGATGACAGGAAGGAGATACTATGTACATATTTATCCAGGTGACGCTTATCGTCTGATCCCCTTGCAAGTTTCAATTCACAGAAGAATTCTTGCCGATTAACTAATATCGGGTAACATATTTAACACCTTGGAATTCTGGATGCTTCTACCTTGCCTAAAATCAACCCTCAGCATAACAAATAACCTCTATTTAATCAAAGTTAAGTCTTAGTCTTGGCGGGATTAACCAGTTGTGTGAAGATGGAAATAAAATGTGTCGCTATTGAATAATTGATGAAGGTCAAGTTTGAACTTCATGAAATGGAGCTTTAAATTAATAAATATTATTGATTTGCATCGCTAAATCGATAACGAGACTGTTAAGGTTACTGTATTAAGTATTAATTCCAAGCTCGATGTGATAAGGTTCCTAAGGAAAAGTACGAACTAAAGACCTGATGTTCATCAGTTACCCAATAGCAATATAATTTACACTGAGGACGCAAAAAGTGTTTAGTCATAAGCAGAATTTACGTCTGTATAATTCGTTAATAGCCTACCGTGCATACAAATAGACTCAACATAGACTCAAATAATTTTGAAACTAGAACTCAGATAAACAAATTGAATTTAGAATATACCGGGAAACATATGAATCCGAGAACGAAGAGAATTTCTAGGTTCCGTATTATACTAAAATAGAAAAGCTTGGATGGCCAGTGAAATATTTGCTGACAGTATTCGACAGGAATATCCAGGAAAAATGAATTTTATTGTTAGATAATTCTCCATGCAATATTATCGATGACAGGTATGAAAATTTAGAAGTATTGTCCCTCCTTCCTGGAAACCCGGCGACGTTCAACCGTTGGACCTTTCGCCTAATGCTATTGCTAAGAAAAGGTACAGACACTTCATTGGTAAATATTTAATTGACCATGAATTGGGAAACACAAACATGGATTTGGATGAAACGACAGCTCCTGCAAGTCTTGCCAAAATCTCAAGCACCCTTTTTAAGTATGTCTCGGGCATAATTTTGGTTCTTTTTGGCCAGTGAGACTAATCCAATTATTTCAATCTCCAGAATTCGAATATATGCTGCGTTGTCAAAAACGGCGAGGGTGAATATGCGTTCAAATAATACAGTTTTCATTAGATTTTATTCAAAATCAAACTGATTGTGGAGTACATAATTCATGTATAGTAAGGTAGCTTTCCTTTACAGTAGTTTATCTACTTTCGGTGTGAGTTCCGCTCAGATTATGGTTGCAAAGATGATGTAATTCATTAGTGGATAAGACCAAAGCATTAGCTTCACGGTCTTTTAAACGTTCGATAATACCTCGAATACAGACATAAAACTAAAAAGACGCACCTATGCGTCTCCCTACGGGTCTCCTGCATTCGTGTTTATAATAGTCAGTTATCTAATATAGTGGTGTGTTTCAGATGCAGGGCCCACCCTTATTTTGAATTAAATAACATTCCACTTACAATGAATTACTAGAATAATTAAGCAACGAAAACACAAATCTTCTGAAATAATTGAAAATCGATAAAATCAAGTTTACCGCAGCATACCTGGAAGTAGAACGCCTATATGATTTGTCCACCTAACTATGATCCGAACTAATATTCGACCAATTTTCAACGAGAAATTTGGTATTTTCAATTTTATCTTCATTTTGTATCAGCGGTACCCTAAAATATGCGCAATTAAATTCTAGGCGGGAATGCTGCTTAACAGTCACGCGGCGACAAAGGACTACTACTTACGCGTATAGCTGTCACACGCATGACAACCCAAGTGAGCCGCTTATATGAAAGATTTTACAGAACTTTTAGTACAGCTGGACTAATTA
>SCLF01327905.1:0-16272 GCA_004367975.1 Mesochordaeus erythrocephalus
ATATTTTTAAACGTATTTTTATACGATGGTACCTAACTATCAGTGTTCGTTAGGGGCTTAATTAAAAATAATGATTATAACTTTTAGTTTTTTGCATTTTTCAAAGAATTTCAAAGTAATTAATAGAGAAAATACATTATAAATACGGTGATGTTAGAGAAATTGTCCGATCGTTATGCCGGGCAGGTCCTTGAATTAAGTCACCATTATTCACAATTCATATGTTTGATCCCGCCTAACGGTCGTATGTTGACGCGCCTATTGATTAGCGATCAATGAAAGGACCTTTGTTCCGTACACCTAATACGAACGCGCGTGGTATGTAAAGGCTCGCAATTAATCAATTCAAATTGGACAATTTCTGCAACCTCACTGTAAATTACGGCGACAGAATTTTCAACCGCGTGTTCCCTATTAAATGGGACTTAGATCGTGTTAGGACAATATGGTTACCCATAATATCTAGATTTCGATTACGGTGATGTTGTAAAAATTGTTCGATCGTATATTTTCTTCTCGATCGTCTCACCAGAAAATCAATGAATAGTTTCTAATAAAAGGTTTACCATTAGAAATCTAAACGTTCACTGATCAAATGGTAGACATTTTATTAAAAACTATTCATTGATTTTCCGGTGAGACGATTGAGAAGAAAATATACGATGAGACAATTTATCCAACATCACTGGGAATGTTCCCATCGAAGCGAGTATTTCGTCATTATTTGACCCGAGACGGGCTGTTAAATTGGCACAAAATAATTTTGTGTGTGTCCGTTTATAATTGCCTTTAAATTCTAAAATCGGGTCAGTTAACGCCTCAAAATCGGGTCAAAAATCGGGCAAAAGCAAAAATACTCGCTTCGATGAACAACGCTCCATCACTGTAATTAGTTTTGAGAGAATGTCTTTCAATAAATAAAAGATGCGTACGGGTTAGAGCAAAAATCCAGCGTACAGGTTAAGGCAAATTATGTATTTGTTTAATATTTTCGGGATTATAAACATAAGATGAATCACGGTCCCTCTGACCATAGTATTGATTTATATATTTATTTTTAGCACCTCAGAATGGTACTTTCGTTTCTGATACCAAATAGGTGCCACAAAGGATGCGGTTAATATTTTAGGGCGAGTTGTGTGGTCTGGTTTCGGTATCTATGCAACACATTAGTCATTATGACAAACCTTTGCGACAATAAAATCATCAACAAAGACCATATCGGTTCTGCCGGCAACCTCAAGCAACTTTACGTGGGCGATTGGCAGACATCGTTGCTTGTAAAACCTTGAAATTAAATCGGTTCGTATCAGGATCAAGTGTAGTGGGTACTTGTCGTTGCTGTCTCGTAAAGAATTCCAGCGCTAAACAACGAAATTTTAACTTGTGGATTAACCTGGATTTTCAAGGGTGTTGACCTGAACTAACTGCACAACCGGGTATTCATAGTAATTAAACATAGGAAAAAGTTGTCTTCTTTTTAACTTGAAGTGACGCTACCTCCTAAGATCATCCCAAAAAGTCTACTGTATTTCATTAAGCAATCAAAGTTCGTAACCACATTGTGTGCTCATCAGGTCTCACCTCTCAATCGTTCGATAGCCGAGGTGAGCAATAAATGTACGTCAAAAATCTATCATTTGTGTGTCTTAATTAATAGTCATTAACAGCATGAGGAATGGATTATTACCAACGCAAAATATTATAGAAACTTGAACCATATGTTGTAACATAACCACTACAGTGGCGTCACAAAAAGTGTCCGGTCGTATATTTTCTTCTCGTGCCGTCTCACCGGAAAACCAATGAATAGTTTTTAATAAAAAGTTTACCATTAGAAAGCTAAACGTTCACCGTTCAAATGGTAAACATTCTCGACGGCTCGAAAAACAAATATACGACCGGACACTTTTTGTTCCTTACCAACACGTAACATTTATCTTCCCACTAATCTTAAAAGCCCTGTAAATGAATATGATCTTTATCCTGCCAGTATTAGTGACACCAATACGTCGTCCAATAATATTATTGTCAAATAAAACAAGTTAATTTAAGGGTGCGATTAATGCTGGACAAAAAGTGCCTGTTTGGCTGTTTAAACGATATGTGGTTTTGGAACCATAACAAAAAAACTGGTCGATTATACTTGCGTTTACTTATATCACTCTTTCTTCATCTCGACTTAATGCCAATCTTTCATCGAGCCCTGCCGAGACGAGGGTCGAAAATGGGGGTGCAATTAGATTTTTGCTTAGTGAGCTATTTCTAGAGGGCCTATCGCCAAGCTAAATACATCAGCTGAAAGCATGAACTAACGTTGAAAATTTCATTACAAAATATTCATTAGTTTCCAAGTTAGATGGAAAAGAAGAGCAGGCGTTTCCGACAAAATAATTGTGAATTGAACACAATTACATTTTCCTTATTGAGCGTTTTCTAGAAGACTAATCCCAAAGCTAAATATATCAGTTGAAAGCGCGAACCCTTAGCTAAATAAAACGCTGAAAATGTCATTAAAAATATTCATTAGTTTCCAAGGGAGATGGAAACGGAGAACTATCAACGCCGAAAATAATTTCGGTAGGATATATAACACTCGAAAAATCCTATTCTAAGCCAGGGTCAAAATAAAACAATGTTACCAGTTTGTTAGACAACCTAGTTACTGTAGCTATCAGGATGGAGAAACTGTAACAGTTTTCTCCGGTCGACATAATTGCTCAAATTGCCATCGTAATTATTATACAACGATATGATGGTAAGTTGACCAGATGTCCCGCATTACGCGAGAGGTCCGTTATTTCGGCCTTTTTAGGGTGTTCTAGTTTTGTTTCATTTTTTAATGGTCGTCCCGCATTTAAAAAGTTGTGGCTAAATTGCCTACAGTAAAGAGAAACGGGAAACATGAAATGCAAATTTTTATTGGCATACCCCTGAATTTGAGAACATTTCCAAGGAATTATACTATTATTAGTCCCTCACCTCCACTAGATATCGCTTTTCAGAGAAATCGATTTACTCATATCAGTTTTGCGACAGTTATTTTAAAGTTACCCCTATCAGATTTTCAAACTTTTTGTATCCCGCATTTTGACCAACTTTGGAATTTTGTCGCGAATTCTGAAAAAAACTGATCTGGTTATTATTCCTGACGGGAACATACGGTAAAATAATTAAAGCTTAGAAAATTGACGTCACAAAAGTAAACATATGTACACAAAATATACCCTTGGTATCCCACCGAGCCTTTTCTGTAAGGTCCGATAAATGCCGCTGAAAGTTATTTTCCTCTCAAATTATTGTTTCTTTATAATGAAAAAAAATGATCTGGGTTAAGTTTTAGACCGGAAGTACAACTCTCTCGTAAACTTTGTTTTGGACGGAGCCACAATTGTGGCCCCGTGCACAAGATGTGAAAAAAATAGAAAGATGCCAGATAGAATAGCTTCATGGAATACCTGTGATTCTTTTTTTCCTCTAAGCTTCCACTCTGAGTTCAATAAATTAAATGCCTCTTCAACCGGTCCAGGGAATACTTCCATACCCGGAGACATTCGCTTCAATCTTTGGTAGCGTTCGTCTGCATCATGCAATTTAATCAATGTGAAATTTTCCTTATTGAATTTTCGCGTTAGAAGTAATTGTAGTGACTAAATAAATGTTATTTGCGGTCTTCTTCGAATAAAGACAAAAAATCACGAACATTATTTTATACGTTTAAACGTTTAAAATTAAATGTGTCTTTACAAAGGATTCCTAATTTTAAACAATAATTTCATCGTTTGTATTATAAGTCGGAGTGAGGCTCAAACGAGCGAAAAAGATAAAATGTGGGTTCTCTGAGCAGTTTCAAACTTCCGAAGTTTTTATTTATTTAGTTACTTCGAACTAAATTGTTTCGTTCTCGAACCTGAATTATTTCTGTATTGGATAACCTTATATATAGATATATACATTCTTTTTATATAGTAATACAAATATTAGCCTATTATTAATCTGCTTATTACGCAAATATATCCAAAAAGGCTATTGGGTGGCGGTTTTGAGTCAATTAGATTTTTACCACTTTCGTAAGCCTAAATTTAGGCATTTAAACACTGCTGGTAGAAAACATTCAATATCGAAAATGAATTATAGCGGAAATTTTGGAAACCGAATGGTTCAAATACGAACTATCCAAATGCCTAAATTTAGGCTTACGAAAGTGGTAAAAATATAATAGACTCAAAACCGCCACCCAATACCCTTTTGGGGATATTGACGCTTCATATAAATATCCCATAAATGTGAGAATTCAGCAAATTTAGCAAGCCCATCGAAATGAACTTCATTAACATTGCTTGTTGTTGCAGAAAATTACCTAAATCGCTCAGACTAAACCCGCAGTAAATATATAAAGTAAATCCACAAAACTCAACTCTTCGCCCAATTTTTTTTGATCTATCACTTTTATATTTTCGACGTCTGAAACGAGTTAAAGCTGAAGCGTCTCAAAGAAATATATGTACTTACCATCTTTCTGCTGCAGGCTGGAATTTGATAGAATTGGAATACGAAAAAAATAAAATAAGTGGTCTAGCGTCTCAGGAAACTGACCTGAAAATGTTAGAGCATAAATGATTGTGTCGCTGTTTATAGACGGAGATGAAACGGAGTATGGGAATTGATAAGGGGCGAAGTTCGTCATTAATTTCATCGATTCTGCACTCCATATTATTGGTCTTAATTCTAACTTATCCAGATAATTCCTGTTGGGAAACATTAGAGCATCCTGGATGAGCCAGTAAATACCATTTCGCGTTTTTATTTTAGGTACCAAAAATGGGGACTCGCCTACGACAAAGATAAGAGGCGAAAGATAAGAGGTGAAAAACAGATTAGTTTTAACTCTTGTACTGAAAAGAACAGGAAAAAAGTAAATTGAATAATTGTTAATTGTACTCGCTTGATTGATTCCTATGATTTGTGTGTTAAGGATACATTTAATGGTGCTTCCTTGGCGCAATCGGCTACCGCGTTCTACGCGAAATAGGACGGTTGCGAGTATACGGTTGCGAGTATACCAATCTGATAAATTATTGCTTGTACATTAAAGTAATTATTACCGTAATACGTAGCAATTAGAAATGCAATAACGGCAAAGAAAATAGTATTTAGAGTAAAAATACATTGTACATAGTTAGGTTTGGACGTTGCTGTAATAAAACCAAAAGAGATATTTTCAACCATTAGACGGGCAATGGATTAATCTTTAACTAGCAGGATTTGAAAATACCATTTCGAGAAAAAAAGAGGCAGGTTTGGTATCTCTGGTTAACAGCCACACCACGAGAAAGGAGCGCTGCCCGCTACGCGAGCTGCCGCAAGCGTAGCAGCTGTTTACATTCCGATGGACAATAATGGTAATTATTAGAAGAGTTAGAAATTAAAATAGGATAGTGAAAAAGTGAAACACGACCAAAATGATCAGCATGCCAGCCCGCTTCGAATGAGCCTATTGTCGAGTCAATCGGACGAAAAAATTTTCCCAGAGACTCTAATTGAAGACCAGATTGGTTTAAGTTGTGAATGGACTTCATCAGTTCAAAGAAATCGATGTCTTCACCCTTTCGTGAATAAATTCCGAATTCAGGTTAGTCGGCCGGTAGTAGTCAACAGTTCCTGTTTTGTAGACGGTGGATTCATGTTCATGATGCCTTGGGCGTATTTCGGATTTGCAGTGCAACCATTTGATGTTACTACACGCCCTAAGAATTCGGCCTTGGAACCAATGAAGTTGCATTTTGACGGGTTTAATTTCAAACAAAACAATTGAAGTGCCTTTAAAAGTACTTCTAAAGCATTGATTAATTCGGGAAACGTCTTAGCAAACAAAAGGTTGTAATCAATGTAGGTTAGGATGTTTGATTTGGTTTCCACGGTAGAAAAATGCTTCGGCAATACATGGACTAAAAATTTGGCCAGCACATAATTATCATATAAATGGAATATATCCCAAACCCTATTACACTGGTTCATTCCTGCATTTGTTATTTGAGCCTTATCGAGACCTGCTTTTTTTGTTTTCTTATTTCCTTACCTGATTCATCAGCAAACATTAAGTAATAATGGCTCAAATAACAAATTCAGGAATGAACCAGTGTAATAGGGTTTGTGATATGCGAATTTAATAAATTACCTCTCCAACAGGCTTTTCGGAAAGGCCTCCCTCATTGATTAATTTTCGTGGCAGTAACGCCAAAGGCCAAAAAACTAGAGTTACCTCAAGTTGGTCATTTTCCCATATCAAACGAACTTGTGGTCAAAAGCCACGTCTGTAGAAGCTCGTGATGTGGCTGTTAAGTTGTCATTTTTGACATTTTATTGACTTGCAGTGTTTTTAGTTGTGGAGGTAATCCGTAACGGATACCTATAAAAATACAGTTTAAGCATGCCAGAACTCGTTTGACACGCTTATCATAAGCAGCCCCAGCCTTTCACGATGCTATTAAGCGGTGAACGAGACTTCGCTTTTCTTGCGGTTCCGAATCTGTTTTCAGAATGTCCAAAATTATACTACTGCGTAGCAGCTGTTTACATTCCGATTGACAATAATGGTAATTATTAGAAGAGTTAGAAATTAAAAGAGGATAGTGAACTAAGTTTATGAAGTTTACAGTCTAAATTATTCCTAATTATCATATAAAATGCAATATATATGTGTATTTAATAAATTACCTCTCCAACAGGCTTTTCGGAAAGGCTACTCTGAAGAAATTGGTGGAACGAACCATGGATGAAAACCACGATTGTACGTTGAAAAGGGATATGGAGTATTTGACAGAACGTTCAGTACATGAGTATTTTAACATCCTTTACCCCCCTCATTGATTAATTTTCGTCGCAGTAACGCCAAGAGCCAAAAAACTAGAGTTACCTCAAGTTGGCAAAGTTCGCCATATCAAACGAACTGGTAGTCAAAAGCCACGTCTGTAGAAGCTCGTGATGTGGCTGTTAAGTTGTCATTTTATTGACTTGCAGTGTTTTTAGTTGTGGAGGTAATCCGTAACGGATATCTATAAAAATACAGTTTAAGCATTCCAGCACTCGTTTGACACGCTTATCATAAGCAGCCCCCAGCCTTTCAGGAAGCTATTAAGCGGTTAACAAGACTTAGCTAGTCTGGTAGAGTTTTTTCTTGCGGTTCCGAATCTGTTTTCAGAATGTCCAAAATTATACTACTGCGTACATTTAACCCTCAAAAACCGCTAATAGGCCAACAATACCTTTTTTTATAAATCGTAAATTTTAACTCGTGGGGCATGCCAGCTCACCGAACTAAATCGTGGTAGATTAATTAGGCCCCTGGGTAAGCAATAAAAGTATCGAGAACATACTGCGATTATATTCTTTAAAGTTATAGACGTCGAAATTCACATTGCCAAAATAGAGACAATTCACTTTGACCCACCTAAAATAGGGTTTTTTGGCAACTGAACATACGTTGGGACCTTTGCCGCTTTTCTACGGTCGTGTTTTTGCAGTAGTGAAAAATTCGTGATTTTGTCACGTTTTTGAAAATATGTACTTTAGAACGGCGGCTATAACTACATACCAAATCTATAAAATACCTTTAAAACTTGATATGCTATAGGGTTTGGCTTCAGGATCAAAGCTTTACACCACGTCGTAAAAGCTAAAATACAGGAATAAATGTGTCTATTTCGACAACTTGATTTTCGAGGTCCATAGCTTTAAAACAAATAATCGCATTATCTTTGCGATACTTTTGTTGGATACCCAGGGGTTTAATCTAGCACGATTTAGTTCGGTGAGCTCCCATGCTCCCATGAGTTAAAATTGAATATTCCCGACTAATATTGTATATCAAATACAGGATTCGTTTTAAGTACAAGTGTATTTCTCTTATTTAATTGTGTTTTATATTAATCAATTTCGGATTGAAATCGGACGAAATATCTCCTGTATCGTAAATCCTTTAGTGATAACTCGTATACCTCTCTTTTCGTTTATTTATCACTTTTGTTTAAATAATATCAGTAAAAATGAGTAGGATTATCAATTTTCCGTTGCTTATTTAGACCGTCGATCGCTTCGGTACACCGTCTGAACAGCCTTAACGAATCCCAGCACCGGAAGGAAGGAATAGTCGTCTTTCTGTTCCCGAGGCAGCGCGTGGGCGCTCGGCTTCCAATATTAATCTCGCTGATAGACCTCCCCCAGTTTTTCTATCAAGGAAGCCATTTCCCACGTATATTCATAAAGTAAGCCTAAGACAAATCGCGGAATTCACAAGTCCCGATGTAGAATCAATCGTTATGCGCCTGGTGACCCGTAACGGGACTCAAATTATGCTGCACGATATATCTCGCATCCAAGCCCCATACCTCAACGCCGATTAAGTGCCATTTCGGGCCGATCATTAACGCGGAATTGCAGTCGCCCTCCATTTCAACTTGGGCATTATCAAGTATAGCGAAATTTACTCATTCTCAATTCCTTTTCCCAATTTCTTTTCTCAATTTCTTTTTTCAATTCCTTTTCTCAATTCCTTTTAACAATTCCTTTTCTCAATCTCGTTTCTCAGTTCCGTTTTTCACTTAGTTTTCCCAATTCCTTTCCTCAATTCCTTCTCTCAATTCCTTTTCTAAATTTCTTTTCTCAATTCCCTTTCTCAATACGTTTTCGCTATTCGTTCATCTATTTCATTTTAACGTTAAACTGACCAAGAAAGTTTGAAAGGAGTACATTGATAATATATACTTAGTGTTTCCGCACTTTTGCGCAAGTTATGCAATTATAGCCTGAATGTAAGGTCTGTATGTAACGTCAGTGCTACCATTAATGTTAGTTGCGTCATACCGCCACCGTTCATTTCCGTTCATGGCATAAAATACCAAATGGGGCCCTCACGGTATGATATGGATCAATTCACTATGGGTTCAGTTATTATTGGCTGTATTCAGTATGGCTTTGGTCGTACGTATTAAATTACTCGGACTCTAATCTCAACTTTCGAAATAATTCTCAGCGAAGGTAACTGATGTTTTGTACGTACTGAAACTTGGAATGGCCTACTAATGTGGATAATGTTTAATATTATTGGCTTCTAAACATCTATTTGTAACTATTTAAAAATATTTGCAAATCTAAACTGGAGACCGGCCGTTTAAGCGTCAGAATTGTTCGCCTTTATTCACTTAAAATCCGTCTCACCACCGGTCATTTATGAATTCACGCTGGAGAACGACCTCTCGAATTAATTTCATTAATAAAAATCATTAAAGAGGAAATCAATGATGAGATCGAACTTAGTAATTCATACTGACAGCGGTATTTCAAACCATTACTTGAAATAAATGTGAGTATTGATCAAAATGGTTCATTTGGGAATTCATTTGGGAATTCATAATTTTCCGTTCTGATTCAAAGTCTACTAAAATTGTGGAGGTATTCCAGGCCAAGTATTCCAGGCTTTTAAGGGATCGGAATCATCCTATTGGGAGCAATACAATTTCCTTTATTGGTTTTGGGTTGAAAGTTATTGCGAAACAAAACAAAAAACAATTAAAAACCTTTTGATATTGACAATTTAAGAATATTATGTGAGTTAACAAATATCATAGACGGTTAATGGTTGGCTTAAGGTGAGCAGGATCTTTAATCATGCAACAGTTGAAAAATATACGATGTTTGGCCTTCGAGAAAATTAAAAAAAGACAGGTGCCATGGCTTAAATGAAGCAAGTGTGGTGTCAACTGGTTACCACTTTTTAGTGGATGTTATTACGAAACCGAATTATGCCTGAAAGTTAAAAACGTTGGTGCACCGATTTTACCTCGTAAATCAAAAGGGGGGTTTATAACGATTTATACGTATTTTCTTTTCACGCATGTCTATTATAAACTCAAGTGCTAAACGTAAGGCATTATTGTTTAGAATTCGTTTCTTTAGTTCATATAGAGGTAATTGGAAAACCGGCACTCAGTAGAGGACCAATTGAAAGTCTCTATTTATCGACGACCTTGATATTGGGTACACGGATATTAGGTCCTGAAGGATACCATACACGCAATATTTAAAAATAACTTATTAACATAATTGTAAATAACTAGCAAAAGGATATTATAATAAATAATCTTCATTCATAGTTTTTATTTTATTTCATCGGGTGAATTATGCAATATACTTCAGTGTTGTGAACCACGTAAGTAACCACTTGATTGTTTCCTCTGTTACTTCTGTACGCCATTGGCTGGATAACGAATCAGAATTTTGTTTACACCAATATTAACTGTTAGACAATCGAAATCGAACTCAAAAATGGGATGAGTAAAGTTGTATTTAATATATATTTCCACTTTTCGGCTTTGAAATTTGCTGGAATTGGATCTTCTTCGACCATGAACTTGTCCAATCCATGGTTCCGACTAAACACATCGGCCCAAACGTATTATTCGCCTTCGATGTATTGAAGAACAAACTTGTAAGCCTTCAGTCCATCCTGCCATCATCTGATCTTTTTATTGTTAAATGGCGACGATCCATATAAATCAAACGTTTGTGGGCAGAAAAGACTACAAATGGGCGGCTATTAAAGAAGTAATCGAACTTCAAAATTCCCCATTTGATCTTATACGATTCGCGTTCAGTAGTTGACCAGTTTTGCTTAGTGGGTGAAAACGTTCTTGACGCCACAGCCACGATTTTTTCTTGCCTTCTGAAGTTTCGTGCATGAAAATGGCACCACATACTTTATCGGACGCATCGGTGGTGATCTAAAATGGCAAGGAACTCTAATTGAAGACCAGATTGGTTTAAGTTGTGAATGGGCTTCATTAGTTCAGGGAAATCGATGTCTTCACCCTTTCGTGAATACATTCCGAATTCAGGTTAGTCGACCGGTAGTAGTCAACAGTTCCTGTTTTGTAGACGGTGGACTCATGTTCATGATGCCTTGGGCGTATTTCAGATTAGCAGTGCAACCATTTGATGTTACTACACGCCCTAAGAATTCGGTCTTGGAACCAATGAAGTTGCATTTTGACGGGTTTAATTTCAAGCAAAATAATTGAAGTGCCTTTAAAAGTACTTCTAAAGCATTGATTAATTCGGGAAACGTCTTAGCAAACAAAAGGTTGTAATCAATGTAAGTTAGGATGTTTGATTTGGTTTCCACGGTAGAAAATGCTTCGGCAATACATGGAATAAAAATTTGGCCAGCACATATTAGGTCCATTGCATGTCTTGTATACTGAACGCAATTTTAGGGCGAACTTGATCGAGCTTGCGCATAATTGATCTCCATTTCCAATTTGATTGAAAAGTTTGCCGATGGCCGGTATGGGGTAGGGATCCATGTTTTGAAGACATTTGTTAAGGGCGACTACCCTTACCTTACCATCTGTTTTTCAAACAGTAAAGAAAGGACTGTTAAAACCCTTCGGATCGGCGCATCCTTAGATAATTCCCAAGTTGAACATTCTAGAAAATTCCAAATCAACTTTCGAGAGCTTGTTGCACGTGATTTTCACGATTAATTTTGACCCCTAATTGTGCTATTCGAACTTTTCTGATTAAATTTCCTTGTTCTTCATGACGGGATCCAAGGAAATTCGAATATTGTTACAGTAGATCAGCAATGTCTTCAAGTTCTTCTTTGTTTAAATGATTCGATAAATTAACGCCTTTTTGTTTTAACAAATCATATTTGGCTTGAAGATTTAGTCGGCCTAGATTAGCCGTTGGGAAGGACTTGAAGATTTCTTCATCATACAGAAGATCAAGGGAAACTATTTTGCGGCACCTGAAACGCGTCGCTGAATGGATAATTTAAAGTTTGAGTTGTCCATGACACACTTTGTGACCGATTCGTGACCAAGATCGTTGAAAGTGCATTCGGTTCCAAGGGTGACATCATATTTGACTTTCCCAATGATAGGTGAAAGGTCTGGTGTTACACCTATGATCTTGCCTTGAATGTCTGCAAGTTATGTTCCGCAAACATAGTATGAGCAATAAGGGTTACCGTTGACCCATTGTCAAGTATTCCATAGTATAAAATATCGAGTATATTCGACTTGGAGTGAACCTGCAAAATGGTGTATGATAAGAATTGAACACATAGTTAGAATAAGTTTCTGTACGATTGAAACAGTTGTGATGGACGAAATAATTTTTGAATCGGCTGAGCCATCCGTTTTGGGCCGATCCCGTTTGAAAAAGCGAATTGAATTTATTCTCAGCATTCTCGTGATCAGTGAAAACTAGTTGTTAATTGGCAAAGTTAACTGATTGATGACTGACAATCTCTCTCCAACACTTATTACCATACTTACCATTACTCGTTAAGTTTGGTTGACAAACTTCATCCTTGACCTTTTGTTTCACTCGTTCTTGACGAGACGACCTTAAACTATTTCGCGTTTTTATCTGATTGGAGAGTATTCCTCAACGCTGTACTCAGATCACCGTCAATTAGATCCTTCATGTCTTCATTTGATTTTATCTGCGAAGATTTTAATTGGTATGCTTTGGTTGATGATTGTGCATGGAAGTTGATTCCATTCCTACTTTCGGTTGGATCCGGTGGTTTCTCAAGACGATCAACATAATCCTGTTCATCAGAACTCAAACTTGAAGCGGACCAGTGGCCTGTCCATCTTCTTGATCATGGCCCTGTAAACATGCTCGTGTTGTTTACGAACACAGAATGGCAACAATAAGCTGGAAACAATCACCAGCATTCATATCTATATTGAGCAGAATAAAGATTAGCAGAATGAATCTGTTCTCCAAGTCGAACACTAAAAGCTGTAATCTTTTCTCCATCTTGCAAATCAAGATTCCATAGTTTGG
Source organism: Mesochordaeus erythrocephalus (assembly GCA_004367975.1). NCBI lineage: Eukaryota > Metazoa > Chordata > Appendicularia > Copelata > Oikopleuridae > Mesochordaeus > Mesochordaeus erythrocephalus. Next base: position 12,859 of record SCLF01327905.1, read on the forward strand.
CTAATGTTGGAAGATTGAAATCTTTGAACCATGCTGATTCACCAAGTATTTCTTATACTTCTCCAGAGTAGCAGTATCTTTGTCCGATGTTTCTATTTGGTTGAACCTCTGGCTATGGATAAGACGTTTGGTAGCGTGAACCAACTCCAGTTCCAAGGTTGGGTGAGCTTCTTTCAACGGCTTGACCTCAATAGAGAATATGTGGTTAAGTTCGCCAACAAACTTTTACATATCCAGACCAGGTTCATGTTTTGGAACTGTTTCCACAGTATCCACCAACATTTGATTTTCGATGTCATCATTTATGATTGTACCATGCCTTCATCGATTTGTTTTGTCTGTGACTGTTGCTTGGTGTTGTGTTTTTTTATGGCCTGTAATATCCCATTGATTTCAACCTGAATATTTGCAACCTGTTTTTTTATGCGCTTGACTAGATCATAATTGAATTTTTGACACCCCAAAGTTCCAGTCCTGATTTCTTGAGGGTAGACAAGATTGGGAATTTTGTTTTTTGATTATACAATCCTTGAATATTCAACCCATGGACCTTCAACATTTAACTGTTCGTCTGTAAACCAGTCTGTAAACCAGTGTAATTTTCTTCATCGGCTGGATAACGAATCAGAAGATTGTTTACATCAATCTTAACTGCTAGACCATCGAAATAGGACTCAAAATGGGATGAATAAAGTTATATTTAAGATATGTATCCACTGCTCTTTTCATTCAGCGAATGGCAATAGAAATAGAATTCGCCAACCAGGATTGAGCGTGGGTTGGGCGTGGGAACCAACTTTCAGCTAAATACGATTCCCATTTAAATATACCGTGGTTATTCTGTAAGGTTCTATGTATATTGTTGTTTCACTAGTGGTTATTGCGTTTCCGTTCTGATATAATACTAGCGTGCTGATTGAATATGGTATTTCCCCTTGTCGAATGGTTTCATTCCAGGATGTCTGGTTTTTACCTGGAATGGGAAACACCTCGTCGCGTCGTGAGGGTCATTACATCGTATGTAATTCACTTCAATTCACCATTTCTACGGCGCCATTGCTTTGCGGATGGTATGGTGCTGACTTATCGTGAGTGATATTATACTGAGTAACTAACTTTGTCATCTGTGCTATATTGAATTCCAGTCCATTATCTGTGAGAAGCTGACTTGGAGAATTTTTTCTGACTTAGAGCTGACTTGGTGATAATTTCTGGACCACAAATGTCTACTGCCGCTAACGGTACCGATTGTGTTCGTTGCTTATTGTAAATGGACCAGTAAGATCGACCGCTAGATTTTTTTATATGCGTTTGGCGTATCTGTAGGGACTAGCCTCCATCCGAGGCCAGTCATGCTTTTCGTTCAACTCATATGTCCCATCCGGTAATATAGCGCAATCAATTCTTCCGTTCGTGTTTATGTTATGACGTCAGTTTCCTCCTCTCCATAGAGGGGATACCGCTCCCGAAATTTCCCTGATCGTACAAGTTCGCACCGTATTCGAAATTAGAAATCTCTGCCAGCAACTTCACAAGTTTCTGTTTCTAACCTCCCGAGCCCAATTTACAACTGCATACTCAGTTGACCAAGTGAATCGTTTCCCTAGCAGGTAAGCTCGGTACAGTTCAGTCGCACAACGCAAAGAAAGCTGCTCCTTTTCCCCAATCGACAAATTGTACTCTCCCTCTCAGATTCTTGGTATAGTATTATATGCAAAATAAACAAGATTCGCTGAGGGCGTGTTTCTATCCACGAGAAAAATAATACAAAACCCACCAATTGTCCTATCACTAGCGTCCGTTTCCAATAACAGGTAGGCCGTGGCCAGGTCTGTTATAAATAATTTAAGGGACCGGTCGCTATTTTTTTCTTTATTGTCGTAGTTACCATCTCTGCTTCCTGCGCACATATACAACTCCGAGCTTTTGTATTTCGTATTTGATCTGTTATGGCCGCAACGTTTTGACCGATGTACGTAGGTTTATCAGCTGAAGGATTGACTCAAACCTACTAGTTAAAGGTTTCAGAGTTCCTTGTTCTATCGTGTATCCCCCGAATTTTATTTTTGTTGACAGGGTGTGAACTTTACTAGTGGTGATGCTTAACCCATTTCTAGGTAGTCGGTCGAATAAGAGTTTCAGGCTCTCTAACATATCTTCATACGTCAATATAACATAACAGGCATTATAGGCCGACTCCTGTCATAATCTTGCCCATTTCTCGTTGAAAGCAGGATGGCCCATTCTTTGACCGCGTTGGCATACGAGCAAATGAATACTTTTTTCATCTCCAGTACAGTCTATCTGGTAGAATACAGTCTTTAGTTCTACGACGTAAATTATAGTGATTTCGGTAATGTGTTTAGCGAATCCCGTATCTTTGCTAACGGATAAGAGTCAAAGTCCGTCATATCGGTAAGCTTGGGATAGTCTACAACCAAACGGTACCAGCCGTCACGTTTCTTTACCAGTAAAGATGGAGTGACTAAATCTCCTCCATGATACCATGATCCAGATGTTTCTGAATAATGCAGCATCTATGTTACATCAATGTAGCATCTATACTAGGGCCATTGGTTAAAATTCTGGCTGTTGTTTCGGTTATTCCCCCTTTCTCTCTGATGATAGTTGCGCCGCGTCATGGTTCGTGCGTTCTTTTTCATAATGTGCACGCTATTGTCCGATTCCCGATGTTGTTTCTCGAGTTGTTCTGATCAGATGTGCGTTGCATCGGCTCATTGCGCATTGCATTTACCCCAGCAGATACTCGTTGCAATTCGAAAATCAAATTGGAAGTCAAAAAGACCGGGCCTGTCACGACCCCGCAATTACTCGTACTTCGACGACCACTATGTACTTATATGACGGGTATGTTTGACCGCCTGGTGGCGTTTCGCCAGCCTCATATCACTGTAGCTCGTGTCAACTCTTTTTCACTGTTGAAGAGTTTGCCGTAGTCTCTTCCCTTTCCGATTAGGGTTCGTATCTGCTGGACAATCGTTTGACATCGGAGAGGGGGCATATGAGAGGCTCCAGGGTGTTCTCTATTATCGATTTGGAATAGTGCATGCGCCAAACAAATCTGTACTTTCTGCTCGACCAGCCCATCACTGCGTCCTCGAAGTCGAGTGTTATTGCATCAGCCACTCTCGTTGCTGTGGACATGGTTATGATTAGGCACGATTCTTTTACGTCGGATTTGAATTGTTTCCTTGTTAACAATTTCATAATTACACGTTTAATCCACAGTGTGGACATTACTGAGGGGTAGGGGGTAGTGTGGCGGGCGTTTTTTTTTGCCCAACTGGAGGGCGTTTTGGCTACACTGGCGGTCAAGGATTCCCGCCACTTCTTCAGCCCGCCACTTTTTTTTCCCGCCACTTTTTCATGCCCGCCACTTGTAATTTGCCCGCC
>SCLF01329011.1:0-16268 GCA_004367975.1 Mesochordaeus erythrocephalus
AAAGATAGTAATTACGAGGAAATTACGTTTATTAAAAAATTGTTATATGACAGTAAATAGCCTTGTTACATCAATAACTCTGGCTAGGCAACTGGGGGCTAGAGTATAATCTCATCTCCAGTTAAACGATGGATGAACGTGAGTTCATCCATTAAAATGTCTCTATTATGGGCGAGTGGTGGTCATTCGGCTTTCAAATCACAAAAGTACGGTTTTTAACTGCTTAACTCCGTGTTGAATAACTATTGTTTGAACTAAGTTAAGTAGGTGAGACATCTGGGCAGATTAGGCGGGAAACGAAATTATATACACTTACTTGGTACTACAGTGAATAATAGATTGGTGATGAAAAATGAAGTTGAGATGTAAGCCATAGACACCATGGACGGATTACAGTGATTGTTGATGATTATGTTGAAGGATGCGTGTGCTTGACTGGTTGCGAAACCACTCTTCAGGAGGACGTTTCTGAATATACACTTTTCGGTTTTGTCTAAAGTAAAATCAACGAACATATAAGCAGTTAGAGTTTAGGCAATCAAAGCGTTGATTAGTACCAACACAAATGTATATATTAATATATGATTACAGATATTAAAAATGGTTAATTCTTTCGAGTCAATCTTTAGAAAGAAACCTACGACTAATATAAGCTTAATTACCGAAACAATTTTCTCTAACTTCACTTTACAATTAAGTCGGGTTTGGACGTAAACTATTCAAGTAGGACAAGTTCATTGCTTGATATAATAGTAACAATATCTGTGATACTATTAAATAAAGTTGATATTACGTATTGTCATTGATATTAAATATTTTTAATAATTAGCAATTAATGATATAACAGTATACGTCTATAAAGTAAAATATATTATTCTGCTGAAACCAGGGCTAATATGTCGGAAATGGATGATGATTACAGTTATGCAAGTGCTTTAGGTTCGTATGAGGATACGGACTCAAGAACTGAGGATGAAAGTACGGCGGATGAAAACCAAAGGGAGCATAAAGACGAGGACTTTTTGCCAAAAGACCATTCACGACGCATCAAGAAAAAAGCTGAAGGTAAAATCCGGAAAAGAAAAGCAGCTAAACAAAAAAGCGAGAAACAAAAACTGGATAGAAAAACGGATAAGAAATCGGACAAAAACAGATATAAGAGACGTCGTTCTGATCAACTTCCGGCTAAGAAACGTACTAGATATCAAGATTCTAGAGAACATTCTTCATCATCTAAGCTGCGATTCGGCCAAATGTTAGACACGAAGTTATGGTTTAAACATGAAGAAGAAGAACATATACTTTATATGTCTGAATGTGAGGCCTTACGTAACCCGCTTACGGCCTACAGAATGATCCGTCCAAAGACCATGATTGAGCAAAGAAAAGCTTTTCTGTGGTCACGCGTGGTGGGAAAGGTGGATATGTCTTTGCTGGACCTTATTAGGGATATGGACTGTGTAATTGCTGAAACCAAGGAGCAATTTGGTAACATCCTCACCACGATAAAAAAAATGGATGACATGCGTATCGCTGAATTGGAATACGAAGTTGAAGAAGGACGGCTAACAAGAGTAATAATACAGAAACAAATTGCGTTCATTGGTCAGGAACTTTTTAAAGATCCAAAAAATGCACAGAAAAGAGCATTCTTAACTTTTGGTAAAAAAGTTGAATTGAAAGATATTGCGATCGCAGCTGCACAATTGGAAGCTTATACTGAAGCAAGAGCGACGATATATAACGGCGATCATATTGATGCCATGGGAAAAGATTGGTCCCTGATGGACTCATCAGTTACCCTTCCAATTCTTAACACAAGCAAAATCATCAAATCGAACTTTATTAACTTTTCGGATGGACAATTCAAAAAGTTCGCTAAAGACAATCAGCTGTATACCAATTCCAAGGTTGAAATTATGGGGAAAAAGGTATTTTATAATAAGGATGCTAATTCATTAGTGAACTCGTCAATTGTTAAATCAAATAGGTGCAGTCCACTATTTGAACAACCTAGTATAAGGGGATCATATGGTGTTAAGGATTCATTATACTCGACAAATATAATACATACTTATTCTCCCTCAAATGTTAACGGTACGCTATACCCTCAAAAAGTAATTTCGCCTTACTCTCCAATAATTTACGCGCATGAATTGATATTGCCAACTGCTGATAGTCCGTTGGATTGTCCAGTCACCCCCTCCCCAGACAATTTAAACATAATAAATACACCAGATATTATGTTGAACAATGAAAATTACCAACCTAATCAATTTATGTTTCCGGAAATCGGCAGGACATTGAATAACACGGCCACGACAAATATCACGGACTTGATCGTTCATTCGAAGTCCTATTTAAGCTCATCCACTAGTGCTAAAAGGCAGAAAATTGTTCATCCACGGACACCATGTAATAGAAAATCAGTCACGCCAACTGACTATTTTGCACGGGGATCACATAATTTTTTCCAATCTGACACCCTAGCAAGCAATAAACAAATGAATAGTAATTCTTTATATAGCAGGCGTACAAATAAATCCAAATCTACAACTCTCAAAGGTTCAATTCTTAGCAATAAGTTTTCAATCAATGAATCTATTATGTGGAGTCTGGTGGAGTCAGCTAGGATTAGTGATGTTAACATCAAAGTGGGAGAGGAAATTGGTGTCAAAGACGGGCTGGATGCGTTGGTAATTGAAACATATTCATGGGCTACAGCCGATGGAGGAGTTAAATATGACGCTAATAAATTTGGCATTAAGAGGGCTAAGATAAATACCAAATTAGGACGTATAAAATGGTTTTCTTGGTGCATACTATTTAATAGTTTGATTGGCTTTACTCTCAGAAATCTAATAGATGTTACTCCGATGAATGATGGTTCGGGCCAGAGGGATGAAGCAGCTTTCCTACTAGAAAAAATTATCACACTAAGCAATAGATTAAGGGGTAAAAAATTTATATTGGATCTGATATATGACGTCAATAAAATCAGAAAGGTTTGTCCACCTCTGAGCAAAGATTTGTTTCACACTATAGAAATAATTATAGAACGAATAGCTGTAAAATTGACGTTGGATATCAGGTTCTATACATTGTCATTAGTAAGGGATGAACTAAAGGCCCGTTTACGATTACCTAATGCCATTCTGCCTAGATGTCCAGAGTTTCCATTAATAGACACGAAGTTAGCAGTGGATCAATTGAAGAGACAGGAAAGACCGGAGGATCCTAGAATAGATAATCATAAAAAGGTATATTTAGGAGTTGAGGTGGGAGATATACCCAACTGGGATGACATGAATTTCTTTAATGAAGATATTGAACGTCTGGATATCCAAAATTTGTCTCCAAAAAAGCAAAAACGTGATAGCAAAGTAAATATGAAAATAAAATTTAACCCTCGGAGCATGTTAATTGGTAAATCAAAACTATCAGACTTTCCATTCTTTTCGGACTATAAATTAGACACGTTATTTTTTGAAACAAATGAAATTAAAACAGATTACATACCTCCATCACCGATTTTACCTGAATTCGAATTTGAGTACACTAATTTAGCGCTATACCAATCTGACATGCTCCCATCTTTAAATGAGGCTAAATTAATTATTGGTGATAAAATTATTGATATCCCTAAAGCTCGTGATAAAAAAGATAATCTCGAACTACGTAAAGAACTAGATCTACAGATTATTTACGTTAATCTAAATAGGCCAATTAAGTTTAAACTACAAAAATTAGTAGATAATTTTCCGGAAGTGAATATCTTTTTACTGTCTGAGCTGGAAACTACAGACCAGGAACTATTGGATAATCTGGTCATCCCACTTGGGTATCGCTACCATTCACATGGATTCATTTGTGTTGGTGAAAAAAATATGGTACTATCCATGATTATGTATAAGAGTCATTTGCACCAGAATGTAAAGCAAATGTCCATGCCGCCTCCATTCACGACTGTAAAATTTAAACTAAATAATATCAACATTCATATTACGGTGTTTTACCGGCCTATTAACAAATCTGAAAAATGGATTGCACTAAAAGGTGAAAAGTTCTTTTTGGAAAATTTAGATAAAGTAATTTTTAATCAAAAACGCATCCCGTCCATCCTAGCTGGTGATCTCAACGGCGATATTAATAAAGCCCGTACTTCATATGAGAAGTCATTTATTCCATATATTAGATCGGCCTTAAAGGATTATCAGAATGAAATCACTAAAACAACATTCCACAAAACGAACAATAATAAAAAATGTATTAGTACATGTATCGACATTGTTATGTCAAAGAACCTTGAACTCGTGATCAGTCAACTTCCAGGAAAAATTTGGGTTGACAACGACGGTCATGATGTAGTACTTATGCAATCTAAATATATTATTCCAAACATTCTAGGATATACCACATTTGATAAACGCCCGCCACTAGACAAAAAACTATTTAAAAAATTAGCTTTATGCTTACTCCCACACTTAGTAGTTACAATTAATAATAAAATTAAATACGACAACATTGGTATTACAGGTGATCTTAGGGATAATTCGGGCGGAATTTTGAACGGTGACTTACTGAAATTTGATAGAGTTCATTCATCCGACTATTTGTTTTGTTTTCTTGAGGAACTTGCAAGGTTGATGCAACCAATAACAGCGACCAAAAGTCCAATTTACGGCAATAAATCATATATGTCGGATATGAGCAGGCAAATTCGTAATGTTTTGAGTTGTCTGGTGAGAACTAGAAGGGAAGTTTTAGACTTTGAAGTCATAAATAAAATGGACGTTAAGATATCTCAAATTGGCAGAATAGCAAATAAAAGTTATCAGAGAGATCGCAGGCTAGGATTTGGAAATAAAAAAAATACGTTAGAATTTTTTAATGACATCGATATTTTTAAATTAAATAAAAAACTAAATCCAAAGGATCGAGTTAACGCCACCTCAACTGAAAAGTACACAGCAGGCGATCTCTCGGATGAATTTATTGCTCTTTATAATAAAATCATTGAGCACGGAAGATGTTATATTCCAACGTATAACGTTGCCGATGCGTTTCCGAACATATGTGAGACTAAAAAGTTTTCTTTTGAAAGTAATATATCTGATTTAAATTGTAAATATGTTGACCTGTGTGGTGGCAAAAATTTTGATAAATGTATGTTTTCATTGAAACAATTTACAAGAGGATTGAACTCGAGTTTAAACGGTAATATTTTTAACTCCCTTCCTATTCAGTATAGACCACTCATATACGATGCGATAGTCAGATATCTGCATAAAGGAGTGTATCCAGACAGATTTCTCTGTACTAAGTTTATACCGATTAATAAAAAAGGCAATATAAATTTAATAAAAAATAGGCGTTTCCTTTCTATAGGAACTGCCGATCAGCAGCTGTTGGGGAAGTTTTTTACCACTAATTTACAGGCATATGTAGAAAACCAAGGTCTTTTAGACAAAAAACAATTTGGTTTCAGAAAGGCGTCAGGATGTGATCTGGCGGTTGCGAATCTTTTATATGATTTATCAAGGATACATTCTTCGGCTGCCATAATTCTGGTCAGTTTAGATTTGAGCTCAGCTTTTTTATGTGTTAGACACGATGTTATTAAGGCTATTTTGAGCAAAATCTGTCAAAAACAAACTTTACTTTTCTTTAACAGTTTATTAAGAAAAAGGTCAGGCAAATTAGTTTCTGGAGGAATTTTTTCAAATCAATTTGATATACCGCAAACTGGTGTTATGCAAGGTGCCGCCAGTAGTCCATTGCTATTTAACTTAGCTATCAATGGATTCATTAGTAAAGTCACAAAAAATTATAAATTTAATCCTAAATACGGTCGGCTGGCGCAATGCTATGCCGACGATAGTGTCATTGCGGTTTGGGACACTGATCGTGACAAGCTTATGAAAAATCTAGATTTAATGTTATCCGAAACTATGACGTACATGGCGAATTGTGGTTTTAAAATAAACACTCAAAAAACCATGGTGATGTACCTAGGTAATAGAAGACGGTGTTTAGAGTTGCCAGCAGCTATTGATTCGTGCATTGGGGAGTTAAAAATATCACATGAAATAAATATCTTAGGTATTCGCTTCAATGATAAAATGAAGTTCGATCCACAGTTTTCACATATTACCTCTAGACTTAGATCTCAGATGTTTGCGATAAAGAGTCTAATGGGACTGGGCACCAAGAGGCAGTTGTTACGGGTTGCGCTGTCGAGTTCATCGGGCTTGTATAACTACGGTCTGGGAATCCAGCCACCTTGGTCAATTAAGAACTACTCAGTTGTTCAAGTACTGATAAATGATCAGATAAGATATATCTTGGATATTAAGCCCGGTAAAAGTGACAGCATTTCGCAAAAAAATCTTTTACGGATCGCGGATTGGTGCCCAATTCACATTACTCACAAAAAAATGGGAATAAGTACAATTAATAGACTCCTAAGAAACGCTAAACCATTAGATTTGTATGAAACGGTGGCAAAAAGTATGATGTACCCAGACGGAAAGAATTTTTTCGACTCTAACTTTAGAAATGACAATATTAACTACAATCGATTGATGAGTAAAGGAAGTAGAGTACCATTTATGGGAGGTCATGATGGCTCATATCCTAATAAAACGGCGAATTTTTTTCCAATATGCCACTCAGACTGGTTTAATGAGTTACCATCGTCAATAAAAGAAATAATAGGTACTCGTCGATTCGATGTAGAAATGTCTCTATTCTTTAATAGTCAATGCTTTCATAGAATAGGAACAAAGAGCGACAAATGTTCTTTTTGTAGAGATAATCTCAGCTTAAATAACGCTGAACTGGCTATTATTGCTGACAATATCATCAATTTAATGAATAAAGACATTGATTTGGACGAGCTCTTGAGTTTTGACTCACTAACTGCCAGGACTTTGGCTGATATTAGTCCATTTTATACAGAGCAATTCAATGATCTAATATCTCAGAAATGTGGTATATGGGCAAAATAATAGAATGTTTCGTTTTCTAATTTAAAATTCAAATACGTGTCTCTTACCAAATATAACTTCAGTCTGCATTTAACCTTGATCCTCATTTAACTCCGATCCTTGTTGAATTGTCTGTTTGGATGTGGTCATTTTCCATAAAACAAGGTTTCCATCCAACTGTCGTGTGAGAGTATAAGGCGTGTAATACGCATAAATGAGTTGGCAGTCTGGAGTGTGCTGAAGGAATATACTTATTATATTTGTTTGCTTTCATGTGTTTATACTTCCCACATTGCACCTCTCATATATATTTTACATCCGCTGTGTCTTTTTCTCACGTTGTTTTCTGCAGAGCTGCTCTATAATTTGGTTGGTATATCACCTGTAAAAAGCTTATTACTGAGAAGAACAATATGGTGAAACAAATGGAACGAACGAGTTCAGTTGCTTTTCGTTGGGAATCAGTTAACCGGGACGAGAATTACAAGAAATCGATAAATGATACATGTTTATTGATGAGTACGGATAAAAGATCAGTTTTGGCTTTCCAAAATGTTCTATTTTTTGAATTTCATCGGATGATATGTGGTCCAGTCGCCCGGAGCATGACAATTCGAATCCGGTATTGCTCTGACATGTAGAGATATTTGGGCTTGATACGACGTTGACTGTGTACCAACGGTGTGCAAAATAACTCGAATGTAGTTGATTCGTCAATCAGAGGATTTTGCAAATCGACCAACTTGGTGGGCAATGTCAGATCGTCCTCTAGCAGTAATTCTCGTAAATTGCCTAGAAATCTGAGCCCGTTCATCAATGCACGAAAGACCAACTTGTTGGTCATACAAGATTCCCGCTTGCAACATGGGGAATACGCTTTGTCCGTCGAATAGAGATGTCCGGCAAGCTTGAACATGTGTAGTGTATCGTCTTTTCTGTTACGGTGTCACATTTCATTTTTTGATATTAGGTCTCGTATGTGTTTTTTTAGTCTTTGTAAAAGGGTGATGGGACATGCTGATACGAATGAATGTCAATGTGTCTAGTTACTTCTTGTCACTTTCATGGATACAATGTATTTGTTCAGATTTAATGTCAACTTTCAAATAAAACTTATAAATGACTACATAAAAAGAACTATTTTCTGTTCGAATTGTCCGACCTTTGATTAGTAATTTTACTTGAGTAATTAGAAGTTTTTGAGTTCAACAGTCGCTTGAGGAAAAAGGTGTATGTTGAAGCTGTCAGAAATGAGATTTGGTGGACGGATGAATCTGATAGGGCAGTTGGATGTTTTACCAATAAAGTTTTGCATAAAAAGTGTTATAATATACTCTTTGGTTATATCCTAATTCTTTACAATATATAGATTTCGGGTTTGGGTCGAGAAAAAATGAGACAATAGGTCTGGAGTGGTTCGTCTTAGCAAGGGTTATTTTAAATCGTGTGGGAGCTGTGGACACCTTCCTGCTAATTAATTCTTCAAGTAATGATGAATTTTCATGCAGATAAAGCAATACAGCCATCCCCAATTTCTTTGACATATTCGTTTCATTGCCGCGCGTGGTTGCGTTCCATGTGTCCAGATCAGTCTGCCAGTTGGGTCGCTTCAAGGCTAAATTCACACTTCTTAGCATGTAGGGTGCCCATGGTTGCATCTGGTTGAAATTTAACCCGTAGGTGGAGCCCATTCGACTTGGCTCTTTGAACATCAAACTCAGTAGACTGTGTATTTTTCCTGAAGTCATGTAATATGTGAGCCGGTTTACAGCCTGAACGGAGTTACAAACGGATATCTGCATATGAATGGAATCGGCAACAGGATATTCTTTGTTTAGAAATTGCAATTCACCTTTTTTAAGTCCACCGCCTTAAAATATACGAATAATAATTGGTCAAATTATACATTGCACATTCAAACCTCAATATGAATGAATTAAGGGGATTGTCCGGTTATAATACTCGTATTAAAACTATGAATAACGGCCAATGTTGTCAACTAAGTCTAAAACATAATAACGGAAAAAAATGTTTTTTGGCGTCAATTTTTCAGTTGCACCGTATGAATAAAAACTAAAGAGGTCTTATGACTGGGGGCGGCTAATTGGTACATAATCTGGACCAGTTTGAGTTTAAAAGATTCACAGATATCAGACTTGACTACGGGGCGCAGAACAAGATTTCGAAACAATTTGCACATGTGGAGTGAGAATGTAGGTTTATATATACTAAAAAAGTTGACAAAAAGGTAAAATTCATGACGAATGAGTTGAACAAGTTTTTTAAGCAACAAAAAATGTCACATAAGATCGGATGGATGAGCTGTAAATTAGCTAACGCTTTGTGGCATCTCTAGAATAAATATTTAGACTAAGTAGGACGCTTTTTTGTAAGACAAAAAATGAAAATTCATAAATAATGTAAAATATATTTACCTGTCACAACATCGTGGAGGAAACTTAGGCCACTCAGCAGTGCATGTTCAGCGGGAATGTTATCGGTGCCGAGATTCAGGTCTTGTAAGACCAGATGACAATCGGGGCACTTACAGTTAATCAGCACCTCGTCGCCATCCATAACTAAAGTGCAATTGGCTTGTCTGAGCAGACTCGTCATCCAATAGATTTGCCCTGGGTTTGCAGATAGTTGTTCTATCCATTGGGATGCGGAATCCGGATGCGCTTGGCTGAGTTGCCATAATAGTCCTATATCCATAAATTCAGCCGCAGTCAGTTGCATCTTTACGGTACATCTTCGCTCGATGTCAATCACAGCAATTGGCCCTCGGTGGGTTAAGATAATTTTTTCGGGCAGCCTGAAATAAAGAATTAAAGTTTATTCACAAATATGTACGTTTTTTTTTATCGTTAGATTAATAAAGAAATTGGTACATTTAGAAACACCTGTCAATTTTGAAGTATATATATCCTTCGGTAAGCCGACAAAAAAGGGTCAATAATTAAACGGCTAACGTTTCGCATAATGTCAATAAAATATAGGTTTCTCATATTTTCTTTATACTTTGTGCTCATCGCATTCTCTATATGCTCTTTAGGAGATTTTGAGTCGATTCTCCGAATTAGAACTAAGAACTGATATTTTGCACACAATCAAATCACCGAAAAAAGAGTTGTGTTCCTGTGATGAAATCGAGTTCTCTATGTACTTGTTAGGATATATTTAGATTGATTCCTCGAATTTTTGGTAAATAATTTGCGAACAGTTTTTGCCTTCCCGAATTAAGATATAAGATGATAAATAGAAAACTGAAAATGATATTTTAAGAGGAAATATACATATTTTCATAACAAATTTTAGACTGCCCGATTGACGATAACGTAATGATATGGGGAAATGACACGGCGGTGCTGGTTAATTGAGGAGACTTATGTGAATTTATCAAGATGTATGATCGTTAGATAGCGGGAATGATCAGGTACATTGTGATATGATAATTAATAAATAATATCTGCTCCGCAACAGAAAGTAACACGCTAGGACAAATCAGAATGAACACATTAGTTTTACAAAAATCAATTTAAAAATAAAATTTGTGAACAAAATATTAATACACTTACGGCTTGTCAATGAACCTTCGTATTTGCGACATTGGGAGGTCCGTCACTAACATGTCTTTTTTCAGTTCATGGCATTGACCATCATATTGTTCTCGGCCGTTTTCGTAGATGTTTAGCTCTACGGCATATAACAGGCTTAATGAGGTGACAGCCTCGATTACATCAGCAGTGTGTTCAACCAAAAATGTACTTTCAGTACCCCATGCCTCGTTCAGTGATACGGATGCGAACCACTTGTAATCGTGACTGTGCTGCAACCATGTTTGCAACATTTCTAGACCCTGGTTGCATTTCCAGTGCGCTACGGTTGTTTTGAGATCAGTAAAATGTCTCCGGACATCCTCGACGACATCGGTACGTTGAGATAGTGTGTCAATAACGCGAGTCGCCGTACTGGTACACTAAATTATATGTTTTTTCTCAGGAAATACTTGAAATAAAAATTACAAAATTAATTAGGTTTTTGTATGAAAGTGCAAATGTGCAACAATGTCTAGTAATACTAAATGTCTACGCATAAAGTCAAAATAATACTAAAACAAAGATGGAATCTTAATTTCAATTATAAGTAATTTTCAAAACGAAATAATGTTTTGGTTTATCTATCGAAATCGGGGGAACAATGTTGATGCATGACTTTAAGATATATAAATGTCTCAAACAATGTATAAGTGCTTACCAAGATCTTTAGCTGTGGGACATCCAGGTCGTTGGCGAGCTGTAAATATCTGCGCCATGCGGTTATCCGATTGTAGTGACTGTATTTGGTATCGGACACTTGTCGCAGCATTAGGTACATCTCACTAAAAAATGACAGTTAGTTCTATTAAAAATACAGTTACGAAGAACTGTGAGGCTAGTCTAATTGACGATTGTTACTCACCGTCGATTCATGTCTATTCCATTAGATATGGCTGGAGATTGCATGATGATTGGTTGTGCTTCTGATTCACTTTCGGTTGTATGAAGTGGTAATGCCTATAAAATAATAATTATTGAAAGATATAAAATTTGGAACCTATTTATACCATAACTTCACACTAGGAGATAGCGTATTTTACTTTTACACGATAGGTAGATAGGTGACGCTTATAACTATTGACCCACTAAGAATTCAAATTTGGTAATTTATTTATAACAAATTTAATTAACCTCGGATATGACCAGCTGGACGTTGGCGATCTCTTTTGACAGAATGAAATACTGGTGTCACGACTGCTTATATAGTTTTGATACACCCGCACGTTTGAACTGACTTGGCCAATGACACGCAAGATTTCATGAGATCTAGAGATGAATGTCTCGTTTTTACTCTTCACACTCTCGACTGGACATTTTTTCATTCGGGAATAAGGCGGAAGCCTGAGAACATTACAGTGGGACATCTGGTCGTCTGTTGTCACCGCACAAACACAATCATCGACACATTCATTGACATGGACACATGGGTCTAATAACTAATGTGAGACATGAAAGTTAGGATAGAATGCTTGATTGGACGTCATATTTATACAGTATGAACAAATCGTTTAAATGTCGCAATTAGGAGTTTATAAACGTATGTAAACTTTGGTAACATTCGTGTTGACAGTTAATTACGTTCAAAGGAGTCAGAAATGGGGCATCGTCAGTAAAGGTCGTTTGTTCCCCGTTGAATAAAGTTCGGCTGGGATAGACATGACTGTTAATTATATTACATCTACCCCCTGGGAAGCCTAATTCTAAAAGGAAAATAGTAACAAATATAAATACTGGCAGCCTTCAGTTACCTTTGAGTAAATTCAAACCATCATGATAACCTAAAGTCCACGAATTCAACTTTGGCAACATTGACCACTCCGGTGAATAGGTTGTGCTGACTTCGTAACTGGCCTGAAAAAGTGGAATGGTAATTTTGGCTTTTTCAATATTTTTCGGTCAGATAAATTTGAATGTTACCAGTATATATGTTATGTCTTTCCGCTTAAAACTGGCAACATAGGTGCCTGGCTCCATTGTTCGAATAGTACAAGAAATGTTTCCATAAACATCTGAAAAAGCATCGCGTCCTTTAGGCTTGTTATAAAATGCATATTTAAAATAGGAAATTTTTTAATAGATATGTCTGAGAGCATGCGGTCACAGTCGTAATAACAACCTCCTAATAATTCGGCGATTAATTTCAATAACTCAGTAACATAATCGGGATCCTGGACCGTTTTTCCGTTCATCAAATTCCTGGTTTCCATTATTAATTTATAATATAAAAACCAGGTTATTAACGTTACAATTCCCTCCCCCTCAATCAAGGTATATAGGATAGTAAGATTGTACTTGCCAAATTCTAATATCCGGGTTAAATGCATCGAATAAGTGGACATATACACGTCTTACTGGGGATGGAGTCATTCATATATATTTTTATCGCTGTAAAAACTTAATAGAATTCACCACCTCTGCCTTCGTCAATGGTGTAACATCCTGGTCGAGTGTTATAATGTTGGATCAACTTTAGCAATTCCTCTTTACAGTTGCACGCGTTGCACTTGCATTGGATTTCGAGCTGTGTAGCTTCAAGCTGCATACATGGCGACGCTTGTCGCACATACCGATGTGCACGTTGAGATATAGTAGTTACGAGCATTAATACGCGTTCTATCTCTGCTTAGTACACATAATATTGGTATGGGGTCATTTAAAACTCATATAGCTTGCCTTGTAAATAACACTCGATAAGGAATAAATGCATGTTGTATTGGGACGTACGGGACGAATCTTGGGAGTCTACCACCTTGTTTTGCATACCAAAAATCAGTTCAATTCTCCCACGCGTGCAACTGATACCATCACTAATCAACACTCCACGTAGGAGTCTCCGGGTTCGAACACATGAGGACATAGGTTGACTATGTGATGTCGGGGTGGAGGTGGTTTTTCGCCGTTTTCGTGCTGGAGTTATGGCGACGGGAATACTCTCAGTGCCAGTTGAGTTCAGTCGAACAACAGGGGCAGGCAGTTCTGCACGTAGAGCTGAAAAGATACAGTCTTTTATTTGGTCTGACATAGTTGATTTACATTTGGCTGACAGCTGGGAAATGTCCTGGCTGTTTACTTCACGTTTCTTGGACGTATTAATAATAGGGGAAAAGTCATCATCCCCACTGTCACTGAACATGGTGGCATTGGAGGAGGACTCGGTCATTTTCTGAAAAAATTAGCCATTTAACCAATAATAATTTAAATTTACATATGGTCATAAGAACAATAATTTTTGGGTGAAATTGGGACTGTCTGGATCATTTTCGGAGTTTACCATAACCGATAACTGTAAATTGGGTAGTTTTTCTTCAACGGTTAAGTAGTCCCATTTCCATAAAAAGTTGGTCGGAACTTCACTTTCCGGGACATATCGTAGATGTTTCAGATGTATACGTATCTGAAGGAATTAGTTTTGGAATGATTAATAACAGCTCAGATGGAATCCAAAGGTCTGACGACATTTAAGTTAGAACAATAAGGGAAATATAAAATTAACAACATACCCAAATATAATGATCATCCATCTCATATATGTTGGTTATAGTGCCGACAAAACTGGTATGTTTAAATAGTCCAATTTCCTGATGAGGTAGGCGACAGGTTTGGGACAATATACTGATGATTTTGGTATAGCAATAGTCAAACAGTTGGTTTTCACTTGACATGACTACAAATGGTTATAATTTGGAATCTTAGTTGTAAAGCTACCAGAATGAATCACGGGCATATCGTCAATAAGAGATAAATAGGATAATTTCATGATGATAAGTTTGAATAGAGGCTTTTGCTAAAATAAAATGTTTTACTCACAATTCAGGGTATAAATATCCGCCACAAATTTACCTCTACGATAGTCCCCAATGACCCGGGTGTAGCTTTAGAGAGATCCATTAATTCAATCAGACTGAGCAATAATTCATGTAGGGTGTAACTCTCGCACTTTTCCTCCACGAACATGTACAATTCCTGTAGTTTGGCAACTACCACATGATGATCGCAACTTGCGAGTGTCTCACAACATTTGCTTTTTGAGGAAAACCAGTTGGGACAGGGTTTTTGCGCGGGACGCGACATTCCAGTTAACTCTAATCCGCTCACCCAACAAGAAAGTGTAATCATGAGTTCATTTTGCACAACTCTACGCTATGGGTTAATTAGAAAACGTTTTAGATGTATTTGACTATAGAATAGAAATGTCTAGGCTTGAGTTGTTACCTGAATATAGCGATGGACAGCATGTAAAGGCCAATGAGGAGGATCGTCAGCATGCTGATTCAGTATGGAACGTTGGAATACAAACTCTACATTTACATCTCCATCGATATATTTGGTGTGACCAGTATGGGTTAGCTGTATTCTTTTGCTGGTAGCCATATGGGTAATTCCGGTAGTGGGATTTGAGTTGCTGTCCCAACACAAATGTGAATAGCGTTCATAAAATTCAGAAGCAGTCAAACTGACCAACTAGAATGGTTAGATTTACGCTTACGATTTATTTTCCAACTGTATGATTACAATTCGGGAACTGTAAAACAGTTAACAATTGATTTACCTCTCCTTCGATCAAATGACTGCGACTAGTCCGGAATACCATCTCATATATTTGCGGATTCATTGCTTGATAATAATGCTTACTTTTTTAATCACAATTTCTATAATGTTAACCTTCTTTTTTTGCTTCTGAAAAATTTCACAAATTTTAATCTATCAATAACAAATTGAACGGTTGGTACATTGCATTTATTTACATATTTGAATTATATTTGGGTCAACAGATGGTAATATAAGTGCATTGTGCTTGATTTCTCAATCTAAAAAAAATGAAATTTGGATTGAATATTTCATTCTCCTCTCGTCACTCCGTTTCAATAACTGAATTGGCTCCATCTTGAAGGTAAACAGCAGACAAAGGCAAAAAAAATTGTCCTTTTTTCGGCGACTTTGCATGTGATTTCTTCTAATATTACTTCTAATATTACTATTAATACTAAAAATATAAAATATTATAAAATAATACAGTTTACAAAATTACGTACCAAAGTCTGACTCATTCGTTATGTTTCGAGTTTTATCTCATCCACAGTTGCACATGTTGTTTTTTTGTCTCAGAATAGTGAAAGCCTGTAGTCGATATCGTTAATCTAAAAAGAAAAATTAGAAAATGAAAGCCTGAAGCCCCTGCTAGAAGCCGGTAACATAATGAGAGCCATTCGGCTGAGATCAATTCCACAATGGTATTATAGTTTACTGTAACCATATGTGGATGGTCAATGCCGCCAGAACGTATTTGCATACATATGTATGCTAAATTCGTTCAAAAAAATACAAGTAATTCTAAGTAACCATATAATATACACAGTACATCATATGATTCATACATGAATCACAGCAATCTATGTGAGCTCCCGGATACTTTCAATTACTAAGAAGAATAATCATTTTTTCAGTCGTGCAAATAAAAGTCGACCTACGATACAGAATAGCCCCATTCCAATGAAAGCAAACGATATTGTATCACTTGACTTCCGAAAACAGGAAGTCATAATCTATTATGCTGTATCTGTCTGTTTTGTCGCAAATAAAGAATATAATAATAATAATAATGACTATATTTCTAAAATGCTTCTTTCACATTTCATTGTCTAGGAACCTATTCTTATAGTCAGCAATGTTATATTCATAA
>SCLF01330119.1:0-16260 GCA_004367975.1 Mesochordaeus erythrocephalus
AGAATGTGTGTCGCTCGGCACACATTTTCGTTAATCAGCTCATAACTTCTGTTAGAGCGGTGCTACGTCGAATTTGCCCCTCAGGACCCCCATCATAAACCGCCTTCCCGGTTCTTTTTAACGTACTTTTAGACCGGAAGTGACACCGGAAGTGGAGGCTAAAAAGCGGAAATTTGTTTTATTGAATCGGGAATCACGCCTTAGTTATGAAAACATCGAGCGGTACCTGTAAACAGAATTTTCTTGCGCATATTTTAGGATAACTTTCGACCACGAATTTTGACCGCAAGGGAACGCAAAAAACGAAAAATCCGAACATTGCCGAAAAAACTGGACAAATACTTCCCCTGTCGATATTTATCCGACCTAAAAATGTAAGCGTATATAATGGCACGTAACTCCCAATATTCATACGTAAACTTTTTGAGAAACAAAAAAAATATTTTGTGTCAAATGGGAAATCTTCGAGAGCTATTATTATTTTTGTTTCGGCTTATGAGTGTCCGGCCTTGTCCATCTTGTTATATATAATATTAACAAAATGCGAAGGCATAATATAGCCAGATTTGGTGCAGAGGCAGAGTGCTTGTCAGTGAGTAATTTTCCCCATCAAAACAATTACGTGAAGACGTCTATAATCTATATACATAGACCTTTTTTTAGAATATAACTCTCATACATGCTGATAAAGGGAACACTAGTTATAGGGAAACTCGGCACCAAATGAATCCCAAATTTGCGTGGGCTGGATACGCCCACGGTTGGTGAAGGGTAGGGGGAGATGAGCGGAAGAATATGAGATATAAAAGTACAATTTCTCTAAAGTGGCCGATAGTTATACGGAATAATAATATATTGCGTAGGCGGATATTGCAAATAAGCCCATAAATAGATATAATACTGTAGTAAGTATACCCCGTAAGGTCAAGAATGACCTAATTTGACCAAAAACAGCTTGAAGGTTAGTAAATATATACATAAAGATTTTCTGACGTAAATGTGCAAGTCTTTGCAGAAATAATTAATTTTGTGATTCTCTTTCTCTTCAAAACTTTCCCCTTTGAAAACTTTAGTTTGGCGATTCATAGGCTTTGGCAATAAAAAACGGTGAAAAACACTCGCGACAATTTCGAGGTCTAGAACTTTATAAGTCTGATAGTAGACTGTAGGAAATTGTCTATTCAAACTAGCCCTTATACCTGTAATCAATAACATGAAAAAAGGTATCTAGAGCTGCAATAATGAGTTTGACGAGTATGTGTCAAGCGGCAAACTTTGCAGCGTATGGGTAGATCTATTTGTGCAGAGTGCGGGTTAAGCAACAAAAACTAACTGTAAATTAATTTACATGAAGTTCGGTTTAAAGGCACAGATCAATTACCGTAAGAAATTAGTAACATTTATACACAGTATAAATAGTGAATCTAGAGCCATTTTGTTATTATTTTAGGCTCAACATTCACTATTCATCAAGTAGACTGTAGACTGTAGGAAATTGTCTATTCAAATGGAGCGTATAGGCGTGACCAAACTTTGGGGGCGGTGAGGGCCTTTGAAAATCTGCCCTTCGAGATCGCCAACAAAATATCCAACGCATCCTTCGCTCCATTGAATCGATTCCGATAAACTGTGAAAGTGAAGAATTGCTATTTGTACTTAATTCGCTATCTTAACTAACAGTCGACGAATAGAAAAACGAGTTTCTGTATGTAAATAAATTATTTGATTTTTATTAGGTCGTGTTAATTTTAGATTAGTTAAATTAGTTTGCAAGAGAGATGCAAACTTCGGTGCATTTTTCCTTAGTGACCGATTACTAGAACACTGATCTCCAAGCTAAATATGTTAGCTAACTAACGCTGAAAATTTCATTAACAAATATTCATTAGTTTCCAGGGAGATGGAAACGAACAACTATGAGTTTGCGGTTCGTTAAGATTGCAAATACCCGATGGGTGGGTTAATCTTAGCGAAACCGTTTCGTTAAGATTAACACCCCTTTCTTACTAGACTTCATTTTCTATACTGTCGGTACTTCATTTTCTATACTGTCTATACTCTCGGAAGTCGACATATTTTATCATTATTGTTATTTTTAGTTGTCTAATACTGCTGGCGACCTCTACCTTTTTACCTTGTAATCAATACAAAGTCTTGTAATATTTGTATGGCAGTGGAGCGAATCATCAACAGTAGGTGATATCATATAACTGTCTATTCGAACTTTATCGATGAATACGTTAGCGACGAACGCCCATGAATAAGTTTATTAGTTAATCTTGGGTTATTATTAACCCGGGATAAATACAGTATAGTGTCTAGATAATTTTATAAAAAAAAATCCAACCGCCATCAAACAGTATAATTTCTTGTTATAGATACCTGTTTTTAGTATTTCAAATTTACTACCGGTAACATTTCGGTCCACAAATATGTACCATTTATGATGGTTATATTAATGTTTAGTAAACCCATAAATAATTTTGCTCGAATTTAGTAAATTATATCCAAATAACCCTTCATCGAATAATACTACTTGCAGCATAGAATACCGTACAAAATAAATATTGTTGATGATAGGGGTACATTGAGGAACCGTTGAAAATGACCTGAACCATGAATTACCGGTCAAACTCTACAGCTTGTTTTCGACAAAAGTGCCTTAAGCTGGGACTGCGACAACTTAAGGAAACCTAATTCCTTAAGTTATCGCGGTCCATTGGGCTTTTTGCCCACTAAAGGAAAGTCAGATTGTTATTTTATTCGCTGTCGTCAAAAATGGCCGAATCTGGTAAACGTCATACAAATAATATATAATACAACTTGGTTTTACCCTTCAATGTAATTAAAGTAATGGAAATCTGAGCGTTTGATGCTATAATACGCCTCTATGAGCGTATGGGAAGGCACCATATGGAACAATCCGACTTGCAGGAGGTTGCTTCGTACTTCTCTATTGGTTTGATTCGTCCATCGCAATGACAATCCAGCGGTGATTAATATTGGCAGTCGTATATTTTTTTCTCCGGCCGCCTCTCCGGAAAATCCATGAATATTATTTAATCAAATGTTTACCATTAGAAAGCTAAATGGTAAACACTTGATTCATGGGTTTTACGGAGACGGCTCTAGAAAAAAATAAACGACTTCAATATTACCCTGGCGCTGTATAAAGTCCAGTTCAATTTATCTAAGGAGCTGTACGTCTTGATAAAAACTAGCACGTTAGTTTCCTCTACATTGGTCGTCTTACTGGTATATTCGGACCAAAAAATGTCCTTTCATAGCTTGCCAGTATAGGTGAATCAAGCACATTTCACAACAATGAAACCGGACGTTTCCGTATAAGCCTAAATTAATCGACAGGTGTAAGACTGAATATAGACTTAATGCGAAGCCCGTAAATGGCACACGGCCATTTGTGGGAATACACAATATAATAATTTAGGGGATATATTTCTAGGTAATTTTTTGTTTATACTATTGCTCGTTATTGTCATTTTCCGCTAGCTTTTAGACTTGGGCTTAGACGTTGCCTTCGAATTTCACTGGCCCGTTTCTTCATCAAAAAAATGGACGAAGTTAACAAACCTTAATATTGTCTCAAGAATGCTGAACCTAAACTGTAAGTTAGGAGCGAGAACAGGAATTTACCACGGTACCCTATATTTGACCATTTGTTCCGTTTTTTTTCATCTAAGCTACACCATCTTCCCTCTCCTCAACTGTGGCTTGATTCCCTCTGTACAATTTTTTTTTAACTTTTTTTATAGAAAATAACACCTGTTATAGTAGTTATTTATTTATTTTTCGTTCGTACTTGTTGATGTTGTTCGTTTTCCATGTTGCTGATGTTATTTATCGTGGTATATAGCTAGGCGTGATTGCTATGTGGGCTAGGTAATTAGTCCTGATTTCTAATACTCGTAGCTGTATTGGTTTGTTTCTTCGGTGCAGGTAAACGATGATGATACAGAATACGACTGTAAACATAATTCCGAGACAAAAACCAGTTATATTTATTGTTCGTATGGTTTTGCGTTTCGGAAGAAAATTTCAAAAATCGACTGTATCTGTAATGTCTTCGAATAATGTTTCGTTGAGATGCTGTACGTTCTATTGTGCATGTAGGTTGCTCTTTGGTGGTCGGGGCCTGATAGGTATGGAATTGAGTAATTCCATTTAAATGATGAATGGTTAATTGTTACATTACTCGCGACTGCGAGTTTCGTGGCCCACAGTAGGGATTGGCATTCGATGAAAACTGATGAGTCTGGCTTCCGATTCGTACGAAACCCGTCTCCGGCGTAACAAGTTCTTCACGCAATCGCGTGTATAAGGGTCGTGATTCTGAGTAGTATCGCATATTGTGATACCGTGTAGTTCATTGCGGTGATCCATCCATTTCTGATTACTGTTCGTACTGTATTACAGTTTTTCCTTCCAGACCTGTTATTCTTTCGTATAATTATTCGTGTTGATCATCAACTGGTTCCAATTTTATGATTCTGGCACTTTAACCTGAAGTTCCAGTAGATACCAGGACTTTGGGATATGTGCTTCGTTTATGGTGCATTTCCTTAGGAGATCTGCTCTATGGGCCAGATGATTGCAAATATGTGTTGGCCTGGAGGCCATACAGAAGCTCATAACTGTCTTGAAATTTATTGCTGATGGAACCTTGCCAATTGAACATTTGTGGAGAATATTTACCAACTTGTTTACTGATTGTTATTTGTTCTGGTTCTCGCGAGCTCTGCTTGCCTTATCGATAGAGCTCAGATCTGTATACATGCGGCTGATAACTTTTACTGTGTGTAGAAAACCAGATCTTCTGTGAGTTTAATTAATAATTTTTCATCCAGACCTGCACCAATTTCTACTTCCTGGCTTATTCGTTTGTTAACTTCGTTTTCTCTTGTTAATCCTAAAAATTGGATTCCATGAGGTTACTTGATCTATTTAACTCTATCAGACTCAGGAAGTCAGGTTAAGATATCAGTTGTTGCCTGGCATAGGGGGTGGGGCGTAGACCAATTTTGCCAGGGGTGTCATACTCATAATACGTAACAAACATATGTATGTCTAGAGATGAACTAATCAGTTTTTCGATCGTGTGCTTAAACGTACTGTAGCATACGGGTTAGCTTTACTTATCCAAATGAACTAGTTAATGACTAACTAATTGCGCTATACCTTAATGAGTTAACAATATGAATGAATCCTGCATATATTTGTACAATGCATGCATATTACCCCGTAAACATGTCGCTGCAAAAAATATGTTATCAAGCGTTTTTGAATACAATTTCCTATAGGGCTTTGTATGGGTGAGACTTGTGTTAAACACCCTTATGTTACCCTTTTGTTTCTTTCGCTACCTTAAGCGGGTTTGTAAACCGCCCGCTTCCTCATACCCAAAACACACGGAAGGCGAAATGAGACATATAATTTAGGATATATATTATACATTAACATATTTGTATTATTATAATCGAACTATAATAACAATATAAAACCTTTTCGTTATATGGACATGGATGTTTTATAGGACAACAATTTTCGGTTACAAACAAGTTATGATGCCGCAATATAAGGACTCATAGTCATTTTAATGTAGCAATAATATGTAAATAAATAAAATATAATCAACAATATTAAAGCTAATTAATTATAAAATATAAAATAAACCAAAAGCAGGATTGCATTTTCACACTAAACGCTTTCTATTATAATATATCAAAAATCTGTATCGAGTGGACGTTTTGAGTCAATTAGATTTTTACCGCTTTCGTAAGCGTAAATTTAAACATTTAGACACTTCATATTCCATTAGCTTACTAAAATTTCCGCTTTAGTCTGTTATCCATTTGGACATTGAACGTTTTCTACCTGAAGTGTTTAAATGCCTAAATTCAAACTTACGAAAATGGTAAAAATCTAATTGACTCAAAACCTCTCAATAGAGATTTGGGATATGTAACATTAGTATTATAATATTGATTATTCGATTATCGACCGATTATGTATTGATAGACATTGTGTTTAATAATAAATAATAAATTATTTAATAAATTGTTTAATAAATTATAAATAATAAATTATTTATTATTATTAAACGTAATTGGAGAACAATTAATTATCTGAATATACAAATTAGCTGTTAAATATGCGGATTCATTTGAAGTTCGGGGTATCGATTTTACACTTTGTTTAAAAAATCACTCAGGTAGGACTGATTTTATGATAAGATGAAGCTTCACTGGCCCATAGAAGCTATTTATGATATTTAGTCTTATAAAATGGGTCAATAAAATTGTCATAACCATCAACATAACCAGACATTAATAAGCGATAATCACAGAATTAATGGGAAAGTGGCGTGAAATGTCTGAAATATAGTCACGATATAAACCCTGGTCACGATCCGTAATACGAGTTCACTGATTCATATAATTAGACTCTGAAATTTTCGAAACGCCAGATAAAATAAGGTCGGCTATAACTGTATGGAGTAATTTTGTCCCTAACAGTGCTACGCCGAACTTCTCTACCAAGACCTCCACCTATACTAGTTTGCGTTTTTTTCTAACGTAGATTCAGACCGGAAGTAGCACCGCACGTGGAGCTAAAAACCGAAAAAATTACGAATCGGGAATCACACCCAATTGTTCCCCGAGACCACCTCTAGTGGAAACGTATCTTCAAAACATTTAGGTACCTACAGATGCTTAGCAAATGACACTTTTAAACATTCAGTTAATTGCGCGCATTTTAAGATAACCTTCGACCACAAATATTGACCGGAAGTGAACATAAAAAACGAAGAATCCGGAAATTGCGATAAAAAATAAATTGGACAAGTAATGTGGATGTTTGTCCGACCCAAAACTTTAACCGTATATAATGGTACGTAACTCTCAATATTCACCCAGAATTATACGAAAATAAACGAAAAACTATTTTGTATCAAATGATACAAAGGATACCCATTATGCTATGTATACTAATAATAATATGTGTATGCCGAATTCAGTAAAGGGAGAGGAGGCGAATAATATGAGACAAAAATTTACGAATTCTGGTAAAGGAATTGAGAGGAAAACTTGGCACCAAAAAACCCAAATTTTAGTGTGCGGAATACGCCCACCTTTAGTACATAGGTATAGAATTATGATCGGAAGAATATGAGATAGGAAAGTACAAATTCTGATAAAGGGTTCGATAATAATACATTGCGTAGGCGGCTATTGCAAATAAGGCCCATAAGTGGATATGCTACCGTAGTTTACACCCTATAAGTTCAAGAATGACCTAGTTTGACCGTAAACAACTTTACTGTGTTCAAACTGGCCCTTATACCACACCCCTGTCAAAACCGGCCAGCGCCACCCTTCATGTAAATCTATGAAAATCTATGAATAGGTAAACAGGTTGACATTATAATTTATAGCTGCACTTTTCCGCAAAATTCACTTTGTAAAATATGAGCCAGTAGACAATCTCCTGAATGGTATTTCTAGTAAATGGATTTCGAAGGTAGAGTTTCTAAAAATAAGTATCAAGATATCTCCCCGTATTTAGCGTTTTAGGTACGTTGCATGGAAGGTTTTCATACAAAATCATAATACATTTCCAGGTAACGTACGGGCACGTTATTACCAGAACATAAAAAGCCTTCACAAACGTCCCTCACAGCCACACTTCAAATCAAATTGCAGTGAATTAAATGCCTAATTTACAGCCCTTGCCTAACGGTCATTTAGTACATCCAACAACAGCAACGCTGATGATACAACAAAGCACTCCCGTCGACCAACTATGGGCGAGTAGTTCCCACGACTGGATGTTATATGTGTAGAGTCGGTCTATTTAATGCTGCCCAAAACGCATACACAAAACAAACTTGCATAAATCATTCTACAACTAATATATATTTTAAATTGGGTTCTCGTATACTCGTACGATAGTAGGCAAATCCATACATTACATACCAAGCTACGAAATCACTTCTTGGTTTGGTACGTCATTATTAGTCTTTGAATTATTTCAAAACTCCTCCAACCAACAACTGGTAGTCTTCGAACAAAAACAATCACGGCTATAACTAATATTCTAAGATCCGTTAATTAATTCTAGCAAGTGATTTTGTGGACACGCTTGGTTATACCAAACTTGACAAGCTGCTATATCAGCCGTTTCTCGCAAATAAACCTCCAAGTTATATTATATTCTGTAAAATCCACCTCGAACCCTATGAAGAAGGCTAGACAATAATCATTATTTTAATGATCTAGTCTCAAGCTTATTAAGTCTTCCAGTAAGTAATATTTCATACATCTTAGAAAAACTTTTTAAATTTACATTAGGGCCAACAAGTCCAAATTAAAAACTGTAAAAACATCTATGCTCATAAGGATATCTGGGGAATAACAATTTGGCTATCTATTTAATTTATGAAAGAAACTTGTTTTTTACTAATGTACTACGCATTGAAAACACATGGGTTTTTCTTAATTTTAGGATATCTCAAGCAAACTTTTTCCAATCCTACGAAATCTTTAGTAACTAATGCAGACTGTATGTTTAGTGAACGATTTACTTATATGACAACTAAAAGTTCTAAGGATTGAACAAATAAATCTAGACAGATAATCAAAACGTCGACTGGTTGGAATGTGCAACATTCAGAAATTAATATGTTCAAAACACTGTCCTAGACAGTGTAGCCGCTGAATAATTTTCGAAAGCAATAAATACTAACAAAATTGTAGTAATGGTAAGCCGAATGACATTGTATTTGTGGTGGAACAATTAATGAGATAAATGGATACATTAAATAAAATATAAGTATTACGGCCTATTAGTACAGCTGCCGATGCATCTTAAAACGTACCGAATCAACCACTTAGAAATCACTTCCACCGTAAACTGTGTTCCGCTAACCGACTTCTTCCCGACTGTTCTTCAAATCTGCAGATATATGTAATTAATTGCCAAATATTGATGTCTATTCTTAATGTATCAAATTTTTTTTGTCACAGGTTTAAAAATAAGTCTACAACGTAACCGCTCTCTACCCATTTGGAGACACGGCTACTGAAACTATAGGTCATAGAAAGACAATAATGTCAGAGAAATAATGATTTCTTATGATTTTCTTGTTTTCAGCTGGCATATCTTTGAGTTTGAACAATCAAATGTTGTAGTGTCTAAGGTCATTACTGAACCTGTTTGTCATCGTGGTGAATTTGTAAACATTACTACAGACTACGAACGTGAAATGGGAGTGCTTCTTAACTTCAACTTACGAAAATTGAACCTAAATTCAATGGATTCAATTAAAATAAACATCTGTAATAGTTGCGAATGCTATTGACAATTGTTCGAAAACGAAACATTTGTAGGACTGGGTCGCGGAGACTTGGTCGGTGGCTTGGCCTTTACTATTATCAATTAAATAACCCACCAAAAAAGAACCTTAGTGAAAGAACTCATATTGGATTTATTTTCTGAATCTTTTCACTTCAAACCTATATGGCCCCTCCAAGTACACCAACACAACTAATGCGAATGGTCTCTACAACTTTTGTAAAGTCAGCGAATATTCACGAAATCCGCGAGTTCAATGGAAACCTGCAGGAAAAACCCGCTGTGGACATTACCATAAGCGAGAATTGTATTCCTACTATAACTTCTTGATGATTGGAAAGTGTCCGGAGCTAACGAAGCGGAGCTGTTAAAATCACATCCAACTACCAGTGCTAATAATACAAATCCGTCAAAAATATACTATCTATTAAAATAGAAGCAAGCGAACTTGAAACCCGCTTAACAAAGATATACCCGAACTGGAAATAACTTGCGATATCAGGTGCAGCAATCAGGTGTCGGCAATGATTCAAATAAAAACGTAACATTCTAGACTATTAATTATACTCTCAATGGAAACTTATTCCTTATTGTCTCTTCGACCACAAATTCATTATATTGTATATAATTAAACTTGTTCCCGGTATAAATTAAATAAACTATGGATGGATTACAGTCATTGCAGTACATTTATATATATTCGTAGGTTTATTATATTAATTAATTATAATAAGCATTTTCACGTCAAATATTTACTACGGTATAATATTTACTATTCGATCAATCAGAAAACGCCAGTACCCAAACGAATGCATAACATAAAGAAGAGATCGTGTAATTTAATGGGGGTAATAAACAAATGTTTACTGAAGAAGAACTCAGTCTCTCTGAAATTCACTAATAATGGCTACAAGCCGCTGACAATGCAAACTGCCGTAAAGCAAGCTGAATTTAAAACGAAGTCTATTACAAACTCTATATTCCCGATTCCCCTTCACCCTTAGATATAACGGCGGCTAAACAGGTTTGACCAGAGTTAAGTTCACCAATATGAATAACGAATACTAAACTTGGTTTAGTAGTGGCTTCCGAAGAATAAGATTGAAACATATTGTTACACTTGAGGAGTTTTTGTTTTCATCCTGTGGGTAATGGATCAAATCAGGACAATAACAGATTCGTTTTAGCTCTTGGACACTGATATGATCAATTATTGTTTGTTCAATAAAGTAATTCTAACCCTAATAAATAGCTCTCAATTAAAATCTGGTACGCTAAATATTACCGTTAGCCAATGTAACAACCCGTTCATTTTTACATTTTGGAAAATTTCGAAAAGTCAAAAATGTCAAAAATCGTAACGGTTACTTATAAATAGCGAAATTTAACCCTCTTGGAGAGATGTGATTTTTTCGATCACAAATATGGCCACAGTTTTTGATGCTTATAAATTAAAATCGGTAATATAAAATTTATCTGCGATTCCAGCCCAAAAATGTTGTACTCTCTGCAGTCCTTTTATTGTTTAAATATTTGCTAGACATCCATCCAATAAAATGAGCGAACTCCAAATTGGACGAATAAAAGAGCGATTCGTTAGTGATACACAAATATTCCAATAGTGATTCCAACTTTTAATAGAAAAATATACATTTTGGAGGGCTTGAGAAATTGTAATTAAAAGGGTATATCATTCTAGTGAAACAGATCGGCCATACAATGTTAACATAATGTTGTCGAGACAAGGATACATATATTTATATGCACTGGTATATTTTTTATTTCGAGCCGGAAAATCCATGAATAGTTTAAGATCATATATCCCAAATCGTCCCTTCGTGGTTCATCCTTGAAATTGGTGAGTGGAAACGGGCGCTGACAGAATCATGGATGAATACAATATTCATTACGTACATTATGTCGCAGTGCTTTGCCCGATAAATATCCTTACTAATAATCATTATTACTAGACTTAACACTTAGTGGAATACATACTTAGCAGAAAATTTGACATTCGTTACTTTCTTTAAAATTAATACCGTAACCAAACTAGATATCTTCAAATGAGAAAGACCATTAGATCGCTAAAGAGTTAAGTTTTAATCATGCATAATTTTAAGGCATTTCCCCTAATCGTTTACAAGTTAATTGGAAACGAATCACCAATATCGAATTATTACTCTATATTTATAATGTAAGTGTAATCTCGTGATCAAGACGATAGACACACTTCGACTTGAATATTACTCTCGGACACCACCAAGGTCAATTGCTTTCAGTAGAAAGTAATGACGTCAGAATTGGAGCATTTATACGCACAGTCTGAGGAGTAGCCAATGTCGTAACGGTTTTATATTTTGCCTGTGCTAGGCTCTAATACGCCTAATTAACGCAATGACTTTGATACAAATGCGATACATTTATTTGGTTTAATATGATGCAGAGATTGTTCTTTCGCTTCCGAATGTGTTTTCAGAATGTCAAAAATTATACTTCTTCGTACTGTGAACCCCCAAAGCCGTTAAGACGTTAGGCTACGAGACTGGTAATAACTTGGATAAAACTCAAACCCTAAAATTTTGCGTGCGCTAGATTCTAATTGTGATACTTATAAGGAAACGGGCAAACCAAAAATTCGGTAAAATATGACAACTCGTTGCAAATAAAAGTATCTCATTCGTATCAAAGTCATTGCGTTAATTAGACGTATTCGAACCTAGCACAGGCAAAATATAAAACCGTTACGATTTTTGACACTTGACATTTTCGAAATTTTTCAAAATATAAAAGTAAACGGTTTGTTACATTGGCTAATCCTCAGATTGTGCGTATAAATGCTCCAATTCTGACGTCATTACTTTCTACTGAAAGCAATTGAACTTGGTGGTGTCTGAGAGTAATATTCAAGTCGAATTGTGTCTCTCGTCTTGATCACGTGATTACACTTACATTATAAATATAGCGCAATAATTCCATATTTGTGATTCGTTTCCAATTAACTCGTAAACGATTGAGGGAAATGCCTTCAAATTATGCATGATTAAAACTTAACTGTTTAGAGATCTAATGGTCCTTCTCATTTGAAGATATCTAGTTTGGTTACGGTATCAATTTTAAACAAAGTAACGAATGTCAAATTTTCTGCTAAGTATGTATTTCAATAAGTCTTGTAATAATGATTATTAGTAAGGATATTTATCGGGCAAAGCACTGCGACATAATGTACGTAATGAATAGTTTATTCATCCATGACTGTCTGTCAGCGCCCGTTTCCACTCACTGTCGTCTCTACCCTATTTCAAGGATGAACCACGAAAGACCGATTTGGGATATATACCATTAGAAAAGTGAACGTTTAGATTTCTAATGGTAAGCCTTTGATTAAAACATATTCATGGCTTTACCGGAGAGACGACAAGAGAAAAAACATACGACTGCCGATTTTAATGTTCTCGTTGCATATCAAAGGGTATGAACTGTATATTGAACATAAATATATCAGGCTTCACTACGATCGATATATTCAATTCCGCGCGGTGATTCACATTCAGTTAAATTATGGAAAATATAAAACATGTCGATATGCAAAGCTGACCCCGCTATATATCACAACGAACCAGTTAGTTAAACAGATGTATAAAATGAACTAATTATTCTTGGTCAACAGCCAAATAGAATTATATTTATAATATATTAAATTCATATTAATTACACCTGTATCAAAACTACTCCCTAGGTGGTCTATGGCGCAACTGATCGGTTAACGAGACGTAGTGAGTCTAATAGAGTTTTTACTTGCGGTTCCGAATCTGTTTTCAGAATGTCCAAAATTATACCGGGTCGTACAGTCCACCCGCAAAAGGATTTAAACGTTAATTTTAACTCATGGGGCCTAGGTAGCCAGAGGTCAGTTCACGGGACTTACTGGGTCTGATAGAATTTTTCCTTGCGGTTCCGAATCTGTTTTCAGAATGTCCAAAATTACACGCCTTCGTACAGTTAACCTCCAAAAATCCCTATTGTGAATTTTTTTATTACCAGTACTTGAGAAGAATCAAGTGTACGCACTTTTGGTAATGTAAAACTTTGATCGTGAAGCCAAACCCTATAATATATCAAATTTTAGACCCGCTATGTGGGGTGGGCGAATTTAAGTCAAAATGTGATTTCGTGAACTTTGCGGATTGCCTCGAAAGTGGGCTTATTCGACGCGTCATGACTCAACCCATTATCCAGTTATAGGCCAAAAAAGGTACAAATTTTCAAATAGTGTCAAAATCACGAATGTTTCACTTTTGGATTTTATTATGATTTAGAAAACATGCCAAGATCGCAAAGTATGTTCACTAAAAATTCGACTGGAAGCAACTGCGTTAAAACTATATTTCAGGACGGTCAAGGTCAACTATATTCGGCTCACGTTTTGGGTTTATAGGGGGTTAACTGTACGACGTCGTATAATTGGACATTCTGAAAATAGTTTCAGAACCGCAAGGAAAAACTCTATTAGACGTTAACCGATCAGTTGCGCCATAGACGCTTTAGGGTGGCACTTTAATTATCTAATATGTACATAATTAGTTTTTTGCTTAGCGCGCGATTTCTAAAAGCCTGATCTCCAAGCAAAATATATCAGTTGAAAGCGTGAAAATTTCAATAAAAAATATTGATTAGTTTCAATGTAGTCTCGACACTAGTTCATAGGCAGCAAAATGTTCGTATGTATGTGTAATGGTCAGCTGACTGCAAGTTGCAAAAGCTCCGTCGGATAATTTTAGCAGTTACGCTTTCAGCAAACCGACTAGGTCTCCGGGGATGTCCCGATGTTTAGTTCATGTCCGTTTTGGTATGATGACGTCCCCCCATTTATCTGTGGATAATCTTCGAACAAGGACTGCTGCTAAGAGAAACTTTAGAGACTTTTTTTGTTCAGAGTTATCGCTAGTTTTGTGTCCCGATTTTTACCAACCTTGAAAAAATGTCCCGCTTTTCTGGACTTCAGACGCAGTGACCCAAGATTCACCACAGGAATCGTAAACAGTTGGGCCTAATGTATTAGTGTGCGTGTTTATCTGATCAGCTGGCAGTCTTGGTGTTTATAACCAAGTTTTTAACTCTTTAAATTAATGATATTTAGGCGGCTGCCATGATATAAATCTATTTTTTATTATCTAGCACTATCGTCAATGATTATTTACAATTTTCATTATGATTGGCTGGGAGGGTTAAGCGATTTTCAAGTTAGGCCCATTTTCTATAAGAAATACATATAAAGTTAACTCTTGTGATATTAAGTTTCGGCCTTTATCTCGACCTAGTTTTCGCGGAAATTTTCCGACTTTGCATATTGAGGTCAACCTTCGGTCAAAATTCCTAGTCGATGATTGCCCGAAAATAAGCGCATTAAATTCTAGATGTTTTCCTATCTCTAAACGCCGTTATTTTAAAATTTTAAATAGTGGGTCTGATAGAGTTTTTCCTTGCGGTTTCGAATCTATTTTCAGTATGTTACACGCCTTCGTACAGTTAACCCCAAACACCCATATTGTGAAATTTTAAATTACCATCAACTGGAGAAGAATCACGTGTACGCCCTTTTGGTGATGTATAACTTTGATGGTGAAGACAAACTCTATAAAATACTAAATTTTAAGGGTATTTGGTAGATTATTCTTATAGAGCGGTTATGTGGGGAGGGCGAATTTAAGTCAAAACTGTGATATCGTGAAGTATGTCGGATTGGCTCGAAAGTGGGCTTATTCGATGCGTCATGACTCAAGCTTCAATTTTTCTCAGAGGACAGACCCCGAATTGTTAACACATGACCCAGTTATAGGCCAAAAAGGCGGCAAAAAAGTACAAATATTCAAAAAGTGACAAAATCACGAATTTTTCACGGTTCCGTTTCATTATGCTTTAGAAAACATGCTAAGATCGCAAAGCATATTTACTAAAAATTCGACTCGAAATAATTTCGTTAAAACTATATTTCGGGAGGTCAAAATCAACTATATTCGACTCACGTTTTCGTAACAAGGAAGTTACGAAATAAATTCGGGACCGCAAGGGAAAACTCTACCAAACCCACTAAGTCTCGATAACCGAGTTTATGCAGCCCAGACACCTAGGGGCCAGTTTTGATAGGTGTGTCGTAGAAAGGTGGATTTTTTAATGAGTGATTTCCTAAGTTTGTCGCTCAAAAATTTGGTGTGATTCCCGATTAAAAATAATCAAATCCTGTTTTTGGCGGGCACTTCCGGTGATACATCCGGTCTAAAAATTATTGCAAAAACGTTTGTTCAGAATTGGCAAAAAACAGTCGATGCGTCGAAAAGACTCACACACTAGTGTCTAGAGTGTCCCCTCCCGTAGTCTGGGTAGCAAAATCTCGGTTAACGGGACTTAATGGGTCTGATAGACTTTTTCCTTGTGGTTCCGAATCTATTTTCAGAATGTCCTAAATTATACTCCTACATACAATTAACCCCCTCTAAAGACAAAAATGAGTCGAATATAGTTGACTTTGACCGCCTTGTTATATTTT
Source organism: Mesochordaeus erythrocephalus (assembly GCA_004367975.1). NCBI lineage: Eukaryota > Metazoa > Chordata > Appendicularia > Copelata > Oikopleuridae > Mesochordaeus > Mesochordaeus erythrocephalus. Next base: position 15,917 of record SCLF01330119.1, read on the forward strand.
CTAAATCATAATAAAATCGAAAAGTCAAAAATTCATGATTTTGTCACTTTTTGAATATCTGTACCTTTTTTGGTCCATTTTTTGGCCTATAACGGGTCACGTGTTAAGAATTCGGGGCCGGTCCATTGATAAGAATTGAAGCTTGAGTCATGACGCGTTCAATAAGCGTACTTTCGAGCCGATCCGACATACTTCACGAAATGACAGTTTTGACATAAATTCGACCACCCCACATAACGCGCCTATGACACTAGTGTCAAAGTCGTCCCCCCCCCCCGGGGGGGTCTAAAAAGCAGAGCAACGTATTTGGGAGAATAGTGGATCTGATAGAGTTTTTCATATCT
>SCLF01331224.1:0-16236 GCA_004367975.1 Mesochordaeus erythrocephalus
AAAATGGTTATATACCCTTAAGTAAAATTTCATTTTAGTCATAAATTGACGTGAGAATTGACAACAGGCCAATTTATTACTCAAAAAAGCTGACCAAAGGCCCAATTAATGACAAATGGAGCGCACAGGCGTGACCAAATGACTAATTGACTAGACTTTGGAGGCAATGAGGGCCTGGGGAAATGAAAAGACGTAGGTGGTAAGGTGGGGGGTATATAATGTTTATTTTAACATTTTTCGGCATTCAATTTAACCGAAATTAAAACCAAAATATAATGGTTTGTAAATAAGGCTAGGGCAGCGTGTACGCCCTTAACTTTACAATGCATTCAAATAGGGAAAAATTCGAGTCAAAAAATTAAATCTAATCTTTTCCTATTGAGCCGGCCTGACGTAGTGGTTCGTATCTCCAATACGTGATTATGCGCTTTGGGTTCGAAACCACGAAGGCCCACTTAACTCTTGGACGTCAATTCTCCCTGCACCTCCTCCCCTGTAGTAGAAGTAGTAGAGACTATACTTATAACCATCTTCCACAACCTCCATTTGGGGGGGAAGAAGGGGGGGGGGCCCAGGGGTGTGAGACTGAAGATAGTTTTGCATAACTAATTTTCAAGTTCACTGCTTAAAAAAGCCTTAAATAAATTCAATTTAACCGAAATTAAAACCGAAATTGAATAATTCGCAAAAATAAAAACGTGTCTTAAACATTGAAAGAGATTTGAAAGAGAAGCATATCAATATCCGTAAATGGATGTTATGCTCTTATAATTGTAATAATCATTGCGACAATTGCTACTTAGCGTATCGATTTTCACATATTTAAATTGGTAAAATTACTAATTTTTAATTGCATGTTTGAATAAAAAACAATTATTTTAGTCAAACATCAAGAACCACTTGACTGGACCAAAGTCAGATCGGGTAAATTGAGGGAATTTCAGATCCGGCATGGAATCCTTGTCAAATTCGAAAATGCTATTATAATAAATTTAATAAATTAATAATAAATTATAATAAACAGTTCGACGGAATATTGCTGGAAACATGTTAACCTCTAATGTTGACCTTTTTATAATCGGTTATATGACGGAGTGAGTCAATCTTGTGTAATATGACGAAAACGTCAATGGCCAAGAGTGGTAATCCCGTAGTGGATTTCGATACAACAAAAGTGACCTAACAGTTAATTGGCTTATCATGTAAGAGTTAAACGAGTGAGGAAGCATCCATTTAACTCCATCGTGGGAAAAGGAAGTCGCAAGTTAATTCTACACTCAGTCTTGTAAAGATTGAGCAATTGGCCATGATGAACTCAATTTTCACGGATTAATGGGTTATTTCTTAACCCCTCTGACTCAATATGTAAGACCTTTAACCATTTCTACCATCTAAATTACCCTTTGAACCTAAATTCCAGTAGCTAAATCATGTTACATAATCCACTTTGATGGGTCTTTCTGCCTTTTGTATAAGTAATAAAATTGTTTAGAGGTACAAACCACAAACAACGTGCATACCCTTATTCACGGGTCGGTCGCCACGCACCCTAAAAGGTTAAATTTGCAACGGTTCGCGATCTAAGTTTTCCCATTTTCTCGACCTTTTCGCGCGACGCCAAATCCGGTCTCGGTGGTTTTGTTTGATGTCGTTAACCCCATTGACAGAGTTAAGTTTGTGGCGACTTCTGACACGGTGTCATTAATATAGTTATTTTTAACAAAATGTCCCACATGGCCGCAAACCTGATTGTCGCAATCACTAATTGTACCCTACCGTTATCCCATTTTAGACGCACACCCACGTCAATTCAACACAAATTTTAGATAATTCAGACTTGAATTAAGCATTTGAATACAAAATTGAGACTTGAAACAAATTAAGACTTTAGTTTCTATAACCTTGAGTTGCAAGGTAAACCTATATCAGGTCTGATATATATATATTAAGTATTAATAAATTAATTATTAACTATTAGTAATGATATATTATGTCTGATGTACTTTTGGTATTCGACAGGGAATTTCTCAGACGGTTGACATTCAGCGATGACACTCTGAAGTTCACCCTAACCCCCCCCCCCCGTCATGCTGTGAGTCGATGACTGAAAAAATATACACGATCTTCCATTTTTTCCTCATCCTCCACAAGTTAACTTGTAAACTGTAAAATTCTTCAAAAATATCCTTCAAAAATATCCTACAAAAATATCCTTCAAAAATATCCTTCAAAAATATCCTTCAAAAATATCCTTCAAAAATATCCTTCAAAAATATCCTTCAAAATATCCTTCAAAAATATCCTTCAAAAATATCCTTCAAAAATATCCTTCAAAAACTGTATTCAGTCGCGCTGTTGTTGGGACATTAATTCTGGACAAAAATACTAAATGAGTGTTATACGACCACCCAACTGAGGAAGGGCCCGCGAAATCGTTCCCTCCCGCGAGGGTTAACCCCTCAGACACACATAAAATACGTATAAAACCGGGATAAATTAATCATACCTGTGATTTTGTGCTTGATGGAAACTGAATTCTTCCTTGATACGATCTAGCAAGTCTGTGACAGAGTTCTTTATCATTGGCTGCTTTAAATGGGGACTCAAGTTTCTACTCCAAACTTTTGGAAGTTAAGGGTATACGAGCTGATTTAGTTACATTTTGTCACATTAACGGTTAATTAATCATTTGAGTGAACGTTGGCTTGATTAACACGTCGATTGTCGAAGTGACATCAGATTAATAAGCTTTCAACCAGCTGAGAGCAACGGAAAGCTTATGATGGATTTTATCTATATTAACATTTAACCCTCTCGTAAAAAACTGGAGAGACGTGGTATATATTCGCGTTTGAATGACTTTTAATTCAAAATTTAACGCTTATTTCTTAAAGTTCTGGCCGAGTGTTTCAAACGAGAGTAGACGTGTATTTCTTTAATATTGAACATCAAATCACCGAACGGTCAAAAACTAATCGGCCAATAAGCGTACTTTTGGGATTACTAATTGTTGACTACCGTGAACAAATAAATTTATGATAGAGACCTGGAACTAGGAGGCACGATGTGGACGAGAGCCACCTTTTTATCAACACTATAATCCCTAAGACCACGATTCGTACAATTTTCCGAAGCGAAGTCGCCCATTTTTTTGCAAGAGGGTTAATTTATATATAATTTATATTTTAAATTTTTGAATCAAAAATCGAAAATCAAAAGTTGATTAAATCTGAGTTCACATATTTAGGTGTATCTCAAGTATAAAAGACATGTTTGCAGCCAGCTGGCACATCATTATGGCCATATTAATTCGAAGAAAATTTTTGTGAGCAAAGTGTTACATAACAAATGAGTTAGACACAAAAAAACGACGGCCACATATAGATCTATCTGTTAATTTTTATGCATTTTTGTTGAATTTCTAACAAACCTTGCGAGTACTCAAAATTACTAATGTTTGTAAATTTGTGGTATAAATTTCCATCTATGCGGTTCTTTTGCCGCATTTACGCTCAATTTTTTTACACGGTATAATTTTTTTAAACAAAATACGGCTATTTGGAAAGGATTATTCACTTTTTGAGACGTTAAACCTTATAGAAACATATCTATCCAACCAACAGTATCCAAATATATCCTTCCACAAATGGCTTAAAATATAAACATGACTTCAGATGTTTTAAGACATCATACCAAAGTTTTGATATTCTACGTTATGATCAGAAAACACAATAAAAGTCGTCCAACCGAACCTGATCGAATTTGCAGTACCTACGGCTAGAAAAAGTATTTATTCGGATCATATTATTATTATTCATTAAACCCTGTAGATCAATTCGGTCAGAGTACGCAATAAATGCACATGAATGAACATGATGCCTGTTCGAGGAGACAGTTATGTGCATAAGCATTAATAACATGCAATAATCATTGACATGCCATTTTATAATAAATTAAAATGTCTACCATACCCTAATCGTGGTTCAAATACTGTGTCTAAATAAATCAACTTGTTAGACACTAATAAAATGGTATATTTTGACTGTCTCCTCGAACAGGTCTTTTTTGACAATATTTGCACCATCGAAAGGAACGAACCACTCATTTTTATCCTTTAAGCCATTTATGGGAGGATATATTTTCGACTTTTTCCTTCAAACGCCAAAGTTTCATGGAGTGAAGTGGAGTCCCCGTACCCGTGGCGGACCTCCCTGGCCGCTCTGTTGACCTGCTGTCTGAACAATTGTATTAATATTTGATTATAATATAATATCCATTATCATGGCAGAACATGGGTAAAAAATAGATTAATATTTGAATTGAAAAACCACTCAAAAAATTGAGTTCACAAATTCAAAGTTATCCCTTCTAATTATGATTAGACAGAAAATCGATACCCAAATATATACCGTATGAATACTGATTTCGAAGCCAAAAATAGATTACATTTCTTGTAATCTCAAATATTCTGCAAACATTTATAAAACATACAAATAAAAATGAAAAGATAAATGGCTTTTGATTCGTCATTCACCAGAAATATAACCTATTTCTGACTTCGAAATCACTATTTATTGCTCAATAAATTGGCGGCTCGTGACGATATCGATTAATTTGATCTATATGATGAACGTTAAAAGATATTTTTTGGTTTTGGCGTGGTTAAGTAGGAGTTAAGGGTAGGAGTTAAGGGTACACTTAAGAGAAATCAGAACACGAGTGTTCGGCCACTTAAAAGAGATACAAAACATCTTCATCTGAGAAATAAAAGCCGAAGCAGCTCCTTTTTAAACACTATCGCACTTGAGTATCGTTAGGCTGTTAAGACTTGCACATCTAGTTCACGTAAAAATGTCAAATGTTACACATCAACATCCCTTTTACGTAGATTATCCGGGTCGACTCATCTTTATTCATTATCCAGTCTAATCCATGTAATTATCCAGACCAGCCCACTGAAATTAACCGGTTCAAAAGACCGCAATACACCGGTTCAATCTACCGCAATCAACCGGGGGGATTATGTTCTTCTAACGAATTACATATAAGTTCAACTTGGCCCTAATATAACCATGGTACTGCCATGATGGAGTCGGAGAAGTCGATGGAGTCAAAAACGCGCGTGAAACATAAGTTTAATGGCTTGGACTTGAACTGAATCAAAAATTGAGACTTTGGTTTAATAGGATTTGAGGCTTGGCTTGAATTGAATAAAAAAAATTGGGACTTCAGACATGGTAAATTTCTTGAACTTTTGGTAACAAAAAATAAAATCGTATGGGAACCAGAAATGACCGAGGTGTTAATTACACAATAATTATTATGTTATATATTACCATTATTGCGGTAATGTCGTCATGTGGCTAATGTCCCATGAGAAAGTTAAGTTTGATGGATCTTTGCGGTGGCGGATGAACTTCAAATTATTTATCCTCTCAATCGTCGTGCATTTTAGCGAACGTTGCATAATTTAACCCGCGTCCATCGGATAATGCCGTGTTGGGTGTTCGTTTTCGAGTGAATTATTGCGATATATTCCGCGAATATTTTCGCGCAAATGAAATTATAATGTATTGATGACAGCATACGTCACCACGTTTCAACCCTAATCGAATCATGACTCTAGGTTCACCTTTTGTGTGAACCGGAATCATCAAGTAATTCGAACCAAATCACGCAACATTCAGACGTCGCCAATCAAGTTCAAATTAAATTGACGATTGCCCCCCCCTGGAAAGTAAAACGACCGAGTTGTTGTTCAAAGGTAAGTGGTTAATAGACAGTAATTATCTTAATTGATAACGATTTTATAGACTTAAGATTCTTACGATAAACTTTATTATCGTCAACCCCCCCCCTCCCATTTGATCATGGTAACGTAGCCGCGATTTTAATATAATTACCGCCAGTTCAAGGTTAGAAAAAGTGTATTTATAGCCAAAAACTTAGTCGCCCAAAATCGATCAAAACATATTCAATGCAATTGAGTCGCTGAATCTATATCCTATACCCTGGTTCGATCCAAGAATTTCAACAGAATTCGTCACAGAATAGCCTGTTGGAAGAGGTAGCTAGATAAATATAATGTAAATATACGTAAATATTCAATTGTAGATAATAATTAGGAATACTTTAGACTCAGATCTGCTTCACATCTTCGAAAAATAGTCAAAAGGGTATTTTTAACCAAAAATTTCATCACACAAAAATCGATCGAAAATATACGACGAGTCGTTAATCCATATATAATTGCAAAATTTCTGGCTTTGTTGGCGCGAACTTTCCGATATTTTTCGATCGAGTATATCTGTCAATGCGGGGGTTAGGGTTAACGAAAGATCGAGTGTGACGGGTAATGAATCAAATAAATTCAGCCTTCAACCGACAAAACCTGACAGATTACCAATTTAACCAATTACCAATTTAAAATGACAAAATGACAATCTTCTTGTTTCATATTACAGACCGTATCCTTATCGACACTTTGTCTCCCGCCTCCCCGCGTCACCCGCTGTGGTCGATGTTAACCCGTCAACGTCGCTCGTGCAATGGAGTGATGGATCGAATGTAATCCATCGCGGCAATATTTTTGGTTTGACGAAAAAATATTTTTTCAAAACATTTCGCAAAAAATTATTTTATAAAGATTTTCTTAACCCTAAATATATCCGCAGGGTAACATTAGTCGACCGGATATTCATACATTATTGGTCTAGTTTAACTTGACAAGAATTACATATATCCCAAATACTTCTATTTGTCGGTGAAAAAAACGCTTTTTTTGAACAACCGTTAATTTTAACTCCAGGGGCATGGCAGCTGTCTGAACTAGATTGTGGTAGATTAATTAGACCCCGGGCGTCCAATAAAATCATCTAAAATATACTCAGATTATTTATTTTAAAGCTATGGAGCTCGAAAATCGAATTATTAAAAATAATTTCGAGGTCCATACCTTTAAAACAAATAACATGAGTATAATTTAGATGCTTTATTGTATGACCAGGTGTCTAATTAATCTACCACAATCTAGTTCTGACAGCTGCCATGCCCCAAGGAGTTAAAATTTACGCTTTTTTTAAAGGTTTTTTCACCGACAAATAGTAACAACCGTTCGGATTTGGAATACTATGAAATCCAGGGTAAAATTCCTACTAACTTCATTTGACAATTATAATAATATCTATGGGGTTGGTCCCAAATTTTATTCATTTAATTCTATCATGTTCGTTTTTCGCCCTTTTGAAGGCGCCCTTTGCTCACATGTTTGCAGACCTAGCATTTATTCCAAGATATTCAGCCGAAAATTTCATAATATAGAGTCGAATCACTTTGTAAAACAGTAACTGATCCTATGATGTACGGTTCTTCGAAGGCCAGACACTTTTACATCATATTTAATGGTGACGATTATTTCGATTTTTATCTGCTCCAAAATGGTCCAAAAACTCAAAACTATTTTTTAGGTCAAATAAATCCGAATTTCTTCATCGAAAATGTCTTGATTGAACAAGAACCCAATATTTTCACAATTTTAGAGTTCAATAATTATAACTTTGAAACGGCGTCGAAGAAGACTTCTACTTATTGAGTGCACCCTAACATACCAGAGACGCCTATTTGCATAACTATGGAAGACGGAAAAATGTGAAATAATTACTGCAAAGAATTTCTCGTCCAACACCGCAAACAAAATAGCGATTGCCTATTTTTTATGGTCATGTAACCGTTTCAAAACTTCATTCGACTTCAATACTGTCGGAAAAAGTTTGGACGTAGCCCGACTCGAACCCGCGGCCTCACTGAGTAATCGCACTCTTGACTCAAAACAGTTCGTACTATCTCATCGGACTCCCAAAATTGTCACAAAAGGCTTATTATGGGCAGGATACGCTTGATTTAATTTCCAATGTGAAAATCGCCTTAAACTGTTGTTTGTCGCGCCCTGTATGTCTGAATTAAGTGGCATTCATCCATGATCATTTTTTTTTATTTCCGGTTCGACTCAACCTCCCCCCCCCATCGAGGTGCTGTCATTCAATGAGCAACTAATAACCGAACCCGGAGGTTTGAACCGTTTACGACCGGTCAAAAGTTGACGAATCAGTATCTGTTTGCAGTCCAACACGGTATTAAAACTAGACTCTTCATATCGGCGACGGAATATATGCAACAAAAATGTATGCGAATTTATGCCTGAGGCCATATGGTACCCTATTCGCGCGTTAAGACTGCTGAAACAAGTTACAAGTGGCAAGCTAGGGATATATATTGGGTATAATAAACAGCAATTAAGTGTTAAATAAATAACTAAACATTTGGTCATTAAAATGTCATAAGGGTCACGCGGATGTTTGCCTACTGTCAAGTAATAAAGGCCATTTTCGATAATGTCATCTCGACAGTAGTTAACGTTTGCACATGCAGGCATGTCACGTGCCCAAATAGAGACTTTAGGAATACGGCTAGGGTGACCCCGTGGTTCCATTTAAAATATATATACCATATACATTGGGAATATCTCACATTGGTCGAATGTAACAAATATTATTTGAATTTGAGCAATGTGATTGGATAACTGAAACTAGTTGTTGCTAGACGTACGATACAGTGGCGTCACAAGAAGTCTCCGGTCGTATATGTTGTTCTCGAGCCGTCTCACCGGAAAATAAATGAATAGTTTTTAATAAAATGTTTACCATTTGAACGATGAACGTTTAGCTTTCTAATGGTAAGCCTTTTATTAAATACTATTCATTTATTTTCCGGTGAGACTGCTCGAGAAGAAAATATACGACCAGACATTTTTTGAGACGCCACTGTAGTTATGGCATTTTCAATTTTTCCCATTAATATCTCAAATCAATGTACAACTAGAGAGATTTTTATCGCAATTCAAGACGTAGATAATTTAATTAATGTTTCCGTGTGGGAAGCCAAGCGCGATAAATCGATTCAATTATATATATAGATGTTGCTGACATGATTCTAGCAAGATTGATTCCCAGCAATGCTTTATTCATTGTAAATCATGATGCAATATTCAAATCGTAATTGCCTCCATAAGCAGAACAAAAACAAAACCGTAAAAAACCGCGAACAGAATAAACCAATAAACAAGAATCCACATGTGGTTCTAAAATAATAAAAAATGGGTATATATAGATATTTCTGAAAATAATTATTGCCAGCTGAATTTCTAACAACAAAATCATTGTGTAGTATAAATCTATTAATATGGTTGTCGTAATTAGCTCCGCAAACAGAAACCGCGAACAGAACAAGACCATAAATAAACGTAAAATAGAGCATTATTAAATATCTTGGAATTTGTGCCATGAGTCGAAAACAAGTAAAAAAAATAAAAAAACGATCTACCATCGTAGATATCGTGGAGGCCGTGTGTTCGAGTCCAACCTGACCCGAATCTTAATTAGTGTCAAATGTATCCCCAGAATTACCCGATTTATTTCTGAGTGCATAGAAAGTTAATATGTTCACGGTAAACATGTACATCCATAAGTTGAAATAGAAAAGGGCATCTTAAGTAAAGACGCGCGGGACGATCGCATCTGGTATAATAGAAGGCACATATATATCGTAATCTACATGGGCAAATATTGATTCACATTGGTAGAGAGAATAGGCCAGCGTGTGTGCCTTAACGTTTGTTTATTCAGTAAATGAAAAATGGAAAATACATCAGGGCTCTCTACGTTAGGTAATATAATCCCATGCAAGACCACCGGAAGTGGTCTGTTTGCCCCGGTTCACTAATGAGCCGTTGCCTGGTTCATTAATATTCACGGATAATTAAGGTACACTGGTAAACTTATAATTGCTGTCAAATATAATATAAATATCTAGTATTGTTTGACAGTTTCAGGCCGGTTATAAGGGGTGAGGGGGGAAGTGTATGGATAATGATAAAAATCATATCAGGAGACTTTTCCACACTAAACTAATATTATGCCTATCAAAACAGCTGCTAAAGTGCCCATGGGCACGCCGACCTTGATGATAAGACGTTGCCGCCTTCGAGACTCCACTCACACTATATCAGCTCCATTGATATGGCCCGTTCAAGCATATATCAATCTCACTGTAAATATCACTAGAGTATATCGAGTTTATGTTCATCACGGTTAACCAGGCTTCATTCCAGCCAAATTCACCGCTGACAAAACAAATATATGCTTGAGAAGTGTGGGCTATTGGTGGGGGTTTGTAGCTCAGAAGTCAGAGCGTTTGCATGACACACCAGGCCGTGCTGGTTCGAATCCTCGCCAATGCCCAATATTTTTGGAATATATAAAAGTAGCAATTGAAATGTGATTGGATGAATGAAAGTAGTCCCCGCTAGTTTTGTTTCAGAATGCAGCTACAGGAAAGGTACTTTCTCCAATGGATATGGGACAGCCAATCAAAAACCAAACGTTCGTAACATGAAAAAGCCCCCCTGCATAATACATGTATTCAGTAAATAAATAAAATAAACACTCAATATATTTAACATAAACCTTCTATTCATTCCTCGTGAATATTAACTACATATCATTAGTTTAGTATAAATAAACATACCGTATGAATAGTCAATCTAAAACCAAAATAGATGGCCACCAATGTGAGCCATGAATCTAGAACCAAAATTTATAACCACCAATGTGATTTCCGAATCAAAAACCAAAACTTATAACAACCAATGTGAGTCATTGACGCAAACCCATTTCTTTTCATTAAAATAATTTATAAATGGCTTGGCGTCAGCAACTAATATTGGTAGTTATCGACTTAGCCCTAGATTCATGGCTCACAATGCCGGTCATCTATTTTGGCTTTTGATTAGCGAGTTTCAAAATATAGTTTTATTATTTCGCCAATTTTGCTCCAGACTTATGCTGATTGATTTTATGAAGTTCAAAAAATCTTAACTTAATTTATATATTCTTATTCGAATAAACGCGTATTTTCGGGTAACTGTAGATTTTTCGATGTGTCAAGTACATTTATTGGGTGATAGATGAGTTGACATTCGTGGAATGTGCCCTAGGGGCCTTTACGTGGACAAGTAAAACCATGAGTTATGGACAGTAATAAAGATAATAGTTCTTTTGCATGATTTGAAAGATGTCAGTTATGTGACATTTCACCTGGGTGTGAAACGATCGAAAAACAACCAAAGGTGGCGGAAGTCTCGTTTTATCCAGCTTAATGAACACAGGGACGATTAGTATTGAGTCGTTGAATGAGTCACTGCTGAATTGAAAGAAAATGGCCAAATGTGCCTCTTTGTGTCCTAATCGTCGGGGGACAACTAAGACCCACATCCGAGTACAATAAACTTGAAGCTATGGAAAAGCTGGCAAATGTGTGGCTTGACTTAAGCGTGGGTTATAGGGTGTCCAGAGGGGACACCCTCAAAAGTGGGACATTTTTCGAAGTTGGTCAAAAATCAAGACACTAAAAAAGTCTAAAATCTGATAAGAGTAACTCTGAAAAACCGCAATCCCCAAAAAACGGATAATCGCTTGAGAATCCACAGAATTAAGATTCTTGAATTCTTAAAAGTCCAAAATAATTTCAACCCACGAGTTTTTCGACCCGCACAATTTTCACAAACCGGGAATTGTAACAAAATCTGGACGCTTTCTGCGGGACATCTGGTCGCCCTAATGGGTTACCAAAGGGAGTCTTGACGTTGATTAAATTCGGAGACGGTTTCAGTAACATGTAAATTTATCGACGGGGACATTTTTCGCACATTTTTGCGTGTTTCAGTGATGAAAAAGGGAGGGGGAAGTTATTACGGAATGTAGACGGCGGAGTCGAGACATAGAGAGAGGGATAGACATAGTACCCTTCTGGGGGGCTTTGGATTTTAATTAAATTTTTGAGGCTAGTATGTGCAGACGTTTTACGTTTTTGAACGCGGCGATTTGTCCACATGAGGGCCCATTGCGCACATGCCACGAATTTTAACTCATTTCTTCCCTAAAAACTGTACTACGGTTTTAACCCCTAAAGCTCTACCGTATTATTTGTACCGTATTATTTGGTAACAGTTTTAACCCGTCAAGTTTAATTACAATTTTAACCAGTAATGCCCGACTAGTGCTAAAATTGTAAAAGTGTTACCGTTAACTACAGTCTGATTGATGAACATAAAGCCAAAATTGAGTTTTACCATGTTTGAAAGACGAGTATAAACTCAAACAACAATGGCTTTATATTCATATTTCAGACTTGGTCATACTCTATTTTGGTTTTTATATAAATCAATCATTCTGTATGCAGTCAATAATACTCATTATAAAAATACGCTAAAATTGTAATCAACAATAAATAAAAAACATACGACGTCCAGCCAGACTGCCGGTATCAGACTTTTGTCGACTTATAGGAGCGTCTGATAGCTTTAGTCTATAATTGTGTACATTGTCTATTATGTGTTTTGTGTCGAACCATAAGGCCTCACTTTTTGAAAACATTTAATCCAAATATTAGCGTTAAAAAAATGTTCACCAAAGCAAATCGAAATCATTGTTTTCCTGTTTGTTTGAAGCTAACCAGTAAATTTAGAACAAACTGACCACGCCCAGACATTTCTCACGTTAAATCGACACGTTCAATTCAAACTCGACGTCATCTGTCACCAAAAAATCGTTTTTGTTTGATTTAAAGAATCGTTAAAAAAATGCCCGGTATCTTGTTGGATTTTTTACAATTTTCGTAAACGTAAAATGGTTTATTAAAACTCGTGGAAATGAAAGGGCAACGTGTGATAACCTACGCGGGTTAAGCCCCTGTTTCCATGACTGCCACCCTCCGGATTACGAGCGGTCATTTTTTTTGTCAGAAGCTGTTCGAGATGGATGAAATTGTGGCCAGACTTGCGTGACAGAAAGACGCTAATCTAACTTGAGCACGGCGGTGGCCTCGGAAATGGGCTTATCAGGTCCTCCGACATTTGGTGGTGGTACAAATATACAATTCCAGACGACAAGAGACTATTTTTCGTTTCCATTTTTGTATTCGACACTAAATCATTTTCGACCGACATTAATTATTTTTTTAGAGTTCGGTATCACTGGACTTAAGTATTTAATTGTTTTCGATATTTTTCGAGTGAAAATTGGGATTTCTTTATAACCGATTTACTCGTAGTGTAGGGAAACGTTTACGTAGTGTTTACCCGCAGGGTTAATTTGTAAATTATCGAGGCACTATAAATGGGCATCCTCTTTGTATTTGACTCCTAAATATATGCTGATGGTAAAGGATGCTCATTGAGGCCCCTAGAAAACGGGAGTGAAGTGCCCCAATCAGGCCCACTTGAGATAATGTTGAGCAACACTTGAACACAAACTGGCCTCGAGAGGTTAAAAAGGTTAACTACGCAGCAGTTCCCAGCGGGGCTCGATGTATAATAAAAGGGGACCCTCAAGGATACTTTGATTACTCCTTCGTTGAGCTTGGCCCCGGACCCCCCCCCCATAGACCCCTCATCGGTCAGTCGGTTAGTCATCAATTGTTTAGTCTAGGGTGTCCATTATGGCGTAACACCATCCTAATCCTATAAAGACCATTTCAATGAAAACCATATCGTGTGATACTATCTCTATATCCTCTATCCAACTGTTGTGGCGGTCTTGGGTCAGACGAGTAGAAATATTTTGTCCTACATACTTTCTAATTCTCAGAAAGTACCCGTTTACCACAACATGCGGTAACTTACATAATGCCTTAAATAATCGATTGGTACGAAAATTGCATTGATCCAGCTGTAAAAAACGGGACCCTCAAGAGACAACCGAGATTATGAGCTTGTTTCATTTTGGAAAACCAGCCACAAAATGAACGACATATTTTCGGCTCATGCGTCAGATTAGCACCTGTTTATTATATCCAAAATCCTATTTCTGTTGCGGTTTTGTGAACCGTCCATTTGAACCAGTGGTTATATTACACGTAGACGGGTTAAATAATATTTAATTTGAATAACTGAATCATTTTTTGGTTCGGTGAAAATGGATTTTTGCTTCCAACTCAAAATATCTACTGCCCCCGTTTTTGTGGTAAATTACGATACCATCAAGGTCCTTTTGATATTTAAAAAGAAAACCAAGTCTGTAATCTGGTTTCATTAGACCGCGTAAACATTACCATATGCCAGTCAACAAGAAATCGTGCAAAATCAGCAGTTTAGTAAATTATATATAATTATTAAAAATAGTATAAAATAATGTATATTAATGTATATTCAATGTCTTTTATATAATAGACAACGTATTGAACATAAATTATATTATACAATCATAAAAATAATTTATAATAATTAACAATATAATTATAAGGTTATTTTTTCGTGGCGACATATTATGTGTGTGCAAGCCTATTACAATGCGTACACCTTTAAGGGTACTCATCCGAACACAATTGGCATAATTGTGACAAGGTCTATATTTAAAATAACATTTTTTACAAAACTAATTCTTAACCCCCAGTCACCATTTATTCTTTTTGGTTTTAAATAAATAAGATAAAAACACAATTTTTAAAAAATTATGATAAATTTACTATTACGAAATAAATATTTACGAAATAAAAATTACTGGGTTGACACAATGGGGCTACGGCCAGAAATATTTAACAATTATATACAGAATTACGGTAGATACTTTTTTTTATTCAATATTTTTTGTTACTTAACAAAATAAATTGTGGTTTACCGGAAATGCAACAAAGCCCAAGGATCATTTGTAGTCTATTTCCGTCGAATTTTCTGCAGAATATTCACAAAAATTATTTTTCGAGAATATTTTAATTTCTTTGATATTATATCGTCTAATATTATGTACAATATTATGTTCATGATATATACTGTAATTATACTATATTAATAATAGTATACCTTAAGAAAAAACATTGTTAGAAATATTTATTTGGATTTAAAAATTAATCCAAATTAATATTTATATTGGTTAATATTTTTGGTTATTTTTTACAATTTTTGAAATTTTTTTGACTAATCAAAAGATCAGCAATCAATTCAAAAATTCTCGAAAATTCATTTTTAACACATAATATCATTTTAGCCGACTTTTTCTGATAAAAATAAACCAAATTGCCAAAATATATTCATCATATAGGTAAAAATATAATTTCGTCACATTTTTTTCGCGCACTAAAGGAGAACAAAAAATCCACCAAATCAAGACCTTAATCACTGAAGGTTTGTGGCGCATCTAGTTTTTTCAAAATTCCCGACAAATATTTTTCGCCAAAATGTTCAAAAATTAATGTTTCAAAAATTAATCTTTCAAACATTAAACGTTCAAAAATCGTCGCATTCGTCCCTCCCCATTGGTTAACCAAATAAAAACTATTTTACTTACAGGTCCTGGCGGCCTATTTGGATACATATTGCGGAAAATTTGTTCTTCTTTGTTTCGTTTCTCTAGTTGATTAAATTTCTCTTATGAAGGCCATTCAGCCCCACCCGAGTACTGTCTTTCTTAAAAATATTTTGACTTTTTGTTTTAAATGCTTCTGCTTTGCGTCTCTCAGTTTCTGACGAAATATCTCTCGGGCACAAATCAGTTCTTCAGTTCCACACGTTGGCGGGCGAGACCATCTGCCATATGCCTTAATATGTCTTAAAAAGCTTGTATATAATATCTTCGTATGTTTTCTCTATTTCTCTCTGTCCCGTGTGCTACATCTCCCCCTCTCTGCTCTCTCAGTCTGCTCTGGCCTCTCTTTTCTCTCTCTCTCTTTTCTTTTTTCTCTCCTTCTCTCTCTCTCTCGCTCTCTTTCTCTCTCTATTTTCTTGTTCTTCGTTTTTCTCTTTTTGCGTTTTTTTTGCCGCTCTGGTTGCCCCTGGGCCAGGGCCGTACTAGACCAAAACTCAAAACCAGATTGAAAATGAGTGAATTAAATACCTGACTCCACGTGGAGTCCAACACTACTAGACCTGACCCTATTGCCGAAAGGGCCTCTCCATCCAACCACACCCGGAGTAGTATGTATATACACAGTGAAAAGGGGCCTGTGACTAACTACAGGGTTTTGTGTCGAATGTGCCTGACATCTAACCCATCGTTTCATATCCTGTGACTTTTTAGATTTAACCCGTGTACGACCATTTCATTGAAATATATCGAAGAAAATCAGGAATGCTTAAATGTTTAAAACTGACAGCATATGAAACACGTCTGTCAAAAGTTCACCCCCCCC